>ML319698.1:0-21345 GCA_005239505.1 Nicotiana paniculata | reverse complement strand
AATGGAAGACATATTCAAAATAAAACAAGGAGACACGAAACTACTCCGTGAGTTTGTAGACAGAATGCAACCCAGGGTGCCTGATAATTGGGAAGCCATGGCATTTGCAAGTAACCTAAACGATAAAAGCTCAGAAGCCACGAGACGACTTAAGGAAAGTCTAAGAGAATTCCTCGCTAAAACATGGAACGATGTATATAACAGGTATAGTACTAAACTCAGAATAGAAGAAGATATCATTGCTCGTTCAAGAGATGAAGATCATTCCAGATCCAGACATCCTGAATCAGACATAAGATCATGTAAAAATAGGTACGATCCTTACTTAGGACCCTCGGGGCGTGATATTCATCCCAGGTTCGAAAATACTAGGTCAGACTATAAACCACCAGGAAGAGACATAGTCTCATCCTCATCTAGATCCAGAAAAGATCGAGATGAACGACCTAGAGGTAATACCCGAATTGGGGATCATACCTTTAATGTAAGTACTACTGAGCTTGTCTCAATATTGAGGAACATAGGAGACAAGGTTAAGTGGCCCAAAGAGATGCGATCAAATCCAAATAGAAGGAACCCAGATCACTGGTGTGAATTCCAGAACAATCATGGGCACATGACTGCGGATTGCAGATTTTTACAAGGTGAAATAGAACATTTATTGAAATAGGGCTATTTAACAGAATTGTTTAGTGATAAAGGTAAACATGCATATATGAAGAACAGCAGGAGCCCCAAAGCCTCCTTCTCCAAAGAGAACAGTCAACGTGATACATGGAGGAGAGGAAGTAAACGGAATAGTTTGCCAATTAGCATCAAAGGTCATAATTACCCACGGAAAGAGGGTTCGAGAAGATCCAACTGAAGATGAGATAACCTTTGACGATGCAGATTTTGGTGGACTAATGCTTCCCCATAATGATGCCCTGATAATATCCTTACTCATTCATGACACTAACGTTAAAAGCGTGTTGATTGATCCAGGTAGTTCAGTCAATATCATCTTGTTAAGAGTCATGGAAGAAATGCTAATGGAAAATCTGGTGATCCCAAAGGCACGAGCCATATCAGGGTTTGATAACTTCACGGTGATAACCAAAGGAGAGATTGAACTTAGCACTTACGCTGAGGGAGTAGTTAAAAACGCTAAATTCCAAGTCATTGATACTGACATGGCTTATATGTGATTATGGGAAGGCCTTTGATTCATGATATGAAAGCAATACCATCCACCTTACACCAGGTAATCAAATTTCCCTCAGAATGGGGAACCAGACAAATTAGAGGTGATCAACTCACCTCCAAAAATATAAATTTCGTGGCACTTTATAACAAAAAAGGGACGGAAGAGCCAGAAGATTGATAAATCTTTCAAACAGATGTCTCTAGCCAATCAGGTTATGGAAGAGGATTCAGTCACCATGGAAGATGCGTTGGACCATATAGATGTGCACTCTAGACCGGATATCATTCACGAACCGAAAGAATAAGAACACGTCAAAACAACTACGGAAGACCTCGAAGCTATTCCATTGTTTGAACAAAAACCCGAATGGAAGGTGTATGTAGGCACGAGGCTGAGTCCCGATCGAAAAGGTACGTTAATTGACTATCTAAAGGCTAATGCAGACTATTTTGCATGGTCCCATTCAGATATGACAGGTATTCCACCAGAGGTGATGACTCACAAACTAAATGAAGATCCATCCTTCGTACCTGTTAAAAAGAAAAAAAGAAAGCAAGGACCATTCAAGAACCAAATGATTGACGAAGAAGTTCAAAAACTCTTGAAAATTGGTTCGATACGGGAGGTAAACTACCCTAACTGGATAGCTAACACTGTGGTGGTACCTAAAAAGAATGGCAAATGGAGGGTATGTGTAGATTATACTGATTTAAATAAAGCGTGCCCCAAAGATTCATTCCCATTACCACTTATAGATCAAATGATTGATGCCACTGCAGGTCATGAATTATTAAGCTTTCTAGATGCATATTCTGGTTATAATCAGATTAAAATGGATCCCTCAGATGAGGAAAAAACTTCCTTCATTACAAACAGGGGGACTTACTGTTATAAAGTTATGCCTTTTGGCTTGAAAAATGCTGGAGCCACCTATCAAAGGTTAGTGACTAAAATGTTCCAAGAACATCTTGGAAAGACGATGGAAGTTTATATACACAAGCGGAAGACCATTTCCAGCATCTCTCTACTACTTTTGATATTTTACGCAGGTATAATATGAAGCTAAATCCAGAAAAATGCGCTTTCGGAGTGCAATCAGGTATATTTTTGGGTTTCCTTGTATCGAACAGAGGAATAGAGGTAAACTCCGCTCAAATTAAAGCTGTAGAAGAAATACCTGATATTTTAACAAATAAAAAAGAAGTTCAAAGACTAACAGGGAGAATAGCAGCTTTGGGAAGATTTATTTCTAAGTCTTCCGAAAAAAGTTTTGAATTCTTCTCAGTTCTCAAAAAGCAGAATCAGTTCTAATGGACTAAAGAATGTCAGCAAGCCCTCAAGAATCTGAAGATTTATCTATTGAAACCACCATTGCTTTCAAAGCCAAAAGAAGGGGGAAAATTGGGTACATCTACCTGGCTATTTCAGAAATTGTTGTAAGTACAGTACTGGTAAGAGAAGAAAAAGGTAAGCAATAACCTATCTACTATGTAAGTAAAACTTTGCTAGATACTGAAACTAGATATTCAAATCTGGAAAAATTAGCCTTAGCTTTATTAATGGTATCTAGAAAATTACGACCATATTTTCAATGTTACCCAATCACCGTTATGACTTCATATCCTTTAAGAAATATTCTGCATAAACAAGAATTGTCAGGAATATTAGCTAAGTGGACCATAGAATTAAGTGAGCATGAAATAATCTATCAGCCTAGGACTGCNAAGTAGAAAAAGAGTTACAACTTTTTAACGGTGCTAATCCGGGCCTATGGACCCTATTCACCGATGGCTCCTCAAATATAAAATATGACGGCTTAGGCATAGTCTTAATATCACCTACGGTTGAAAAGACACGACAAGCTATCAAGTGTTATCCTATAACTAAAAATGAAGCAGAGTACGAAGCTGTTATTGCAGGGCTTGAACTCGCACGGGAACTCTCAATCGAGAAAATCGTGATCAACAATGACTCCCAACTGGTAGTAAATCAGATGCAGGGGACTTACATCGCTCGAGAGACTCGAATGCAACAGTATCTTGAAAAAGCACGAGAGCTCGTGAGACAATTCAAAACATGGAAGGTAATACAAATACCTAGAGAGGAAAATGCAGAAGCAGATGCATTAGCTAACCTCGCAGCAGTCATGGAAGTAACAAACAAAGACAATGCAATTTTCGTCCATCTATTCCACTCAACGATCGACCAGGACAGGAATGAGGTAACTTTCAACAACTTAACCTAGGACTGGAGAAACGATATTCTTAATTTTTTGCATAATGGCACCGTACCTGAAGACAGGACAGCAGCTCAAGCACTTCGCTGCAAAGCTGCATGGCACTGCCTTATTCGCAACTCACTTTATCGCAAAATGTTCGGAGGACCCCTAGCTAAATGCCTCGGACCTAACCAAATGGAGTTTGTGATGAAAGAAGTCCATGAAGGACACTGTGGAAATCATACAGGAGCAAGATCCTTGGTAAATAATCAGAGTTGGGTATTATTGGCCCAAGATGGAAGAAGAAGTCGAGAACTTCGTATCTAAATGTGACAAGTGCCAAAGGTTCGCAATAACATGCATCGACCAGCAGAATTACTACATCCAGTTATATCACCATGGCCCTTTATGAAATGGGGTATGGACATAGTAGGACCTCTTCCCCCAGCTAAGGGACAGGAAGGGTTTTTACTTATTTAACCGACTACTTTACAAAATGGGTGGAGGCAGAAGCATTCAAACAGGTGCGAGAAAAGGAATTAAAAAGCTTCTTATGGAGAAACATAATATGCCGCTTTGGTATACCAAGGGAGATCGTGTGTGATAATGGCCCACAATTCATAGGCTCGCAAATCACAGAATTCATCGAAAGCTGGAAAATCAAACGTAACACTTCAACACCATATCATCCCGTGGCTAACGGTCAAGCGGAATCAACGAATAAAATAATCGTCATCAACCTGAAGAAGCAGCTAGATAAATCCAAGGGAAATTGGCCTGGCGAGTTACCAGCGGTGATATGGTCATATAGAACAACTTCAAAAATAGCCACGGGAGAGACTCCGTTCGCACTTGTCTATGGTTCAGAAGCCTTAATACCTGTGGAAATCGGCGACCCAAGCATAAGGTTCATGACATCTATGGGAGAAGCAAACGACGATGAATTAAGGACTAATCTGGACCTGCTCGAACCACGAAGGGAAGCAACATTAATACGGATGGCTGCACAAAAACAAATAATTGAGCGCTACTATAACCGCAAAGACCATCTTCGGTACTTCAAGATTGGGGACTTTGTCTTCAAAAAAGTCTTTCAATCAACGAAGGAAGCAGGTGCAGGAAAGCTAAATCCAAACTGGGAAGGACCCTACAAAGTCCGAGGCATAGCTGGGAAGGGCGCCTATGAGTTGGAAGCTATGGACGGCAGAGTTCTACCAACAAGCTGGAACGCCATCCACCTGAAGAAGTATTACTTCTAAGGAAAAGAAGTACCCCCGGTCAGGTATCACACATTCGATTTTATTTTGAACATTTAAAAAATTTACTAACTTTTTTAGATGATAGGAATAAAGCTAACCCATCACCAGATGATAATATTAAACCTGCAAAGACGCGAGGAAATAACATAATTCCCGATCTAGGGTTACACTTTCTGATGGATGTTTTAAAGGGTTAAGCAGTCATCATCTAAAAAACTTTATACCTTCGAGTCCGAAATGTTTTTCCTTTTCAGGAAAAGGACCACAAGGAAGGAATAATCAAGTGCTCGAGATCTCATTCTTCAAAGCTCAAACACTTGGGGGATTATACAGTATGGAAGGCTAAGACGAAGCTAAGAAGACTATCAGAAACCCTTCTACCCAACAGGACAAGTGAAACGAGCAAAATCGAAAGAGATCAAAAGAGTTATCCAAATACAAAGCCTAATGCAAAAATGCAAAAAACCTTCGAACATGTTCAGGTTGAAAGGCAAAATATTAGTCACAAGGAAGAAATGTACATCTTTATACTTATTCAAAATTGTTGTAACAAAAATAGTTAGGGGTAAAAGATCATCATCAGTGTACTCATTCAAAAACTGTTATGATTAAAAATAGTTACGAAATCTTTGTACTCATATAGAAAACTGTTATCAAATAAAACAGTTATGGATGAAAGATCAAAATCCTTGTATTTGTTCAGAAAACTGTTATCAAATAAAACAGTTATGGATAAGAAAACATTTCCCTCGTACTTATTAGAAAACTGTTTCCAACAAAAATAGTTGCGGGTAAAAACCCCAATTCTTATAATAACTGTTACTAATGAAAAACAGTTGCTGCCTTGTATTTACTCAAAAAAACTGTTACCTATGAAAAACAGTTATGAAATACAAGTGTATATTAAATCTGTTAAATAAAAATAGTTGCAACATGAGTCTTAGACGATAATCGTAAACACATGTAAAATGTCGTGGAAGTTCAAACAAAAAACTTCCCTTAGAAGCATTTCTAAACATGTGAAAAATTCCTATCACTCTATTGCATTACTATGAAGTTGAACGTCTTCTTCATTAAGCATCAATCAAAAAGGGCCATATCTTATAAATAAAGCCTATCATAAACAAAGGCTTATATTTTGTACAAACATCGTGCCTACTATAAAAAGGTTCAAGTGATTTTAGCATTTTCATGCGAAAATTTAGAGGTAAAACTAAAAACCTCAAAAGGCAAGACATGAAAAAGACTTAAGAGCAAAATAGAAGCTCGAAACAAAAAAGTCATAAATTGCATTCATATCAAAAAGAGAGGCTAAGTAAGATCTAAGTACTAACTAGTACTTAGCCGCATATTATAATTACATTTTTGTGCCCTAAGTTGTCAGTTGGGGACTTCAAAGAACCAAATTTACCCCCGATGGAGCTGGGGGTAACCACCAATCCAATAAATAAATAAAAAATAACAAGGAGATACAATACTTTAATCTTCTTGTGGAGGAGGGATGACTTCTTCATTAACAGGAGGAATGGGAGCAACTTGAGGCGAAGAGGCACGAGCGGCAGAAGTTTCACCATCAGATGGAGAAAGATTAAGACCTTGTTGAGTCTTCTCCATAGCCTCTTTGGTTTTAGCTATTGTAGCACTGAGGTCGAAACCTTCTTGACTCATCTCTGTCAATGTATCAAGGCGAGAAATCATATATGCCCAACTTACATCAACAGCAGCCGCTTCTTCAAGATCGTTATAATCTTTTGCCCAAATTTGAAGCTCGGCTTTTAACCCATCCTTCTCCGCTTCAGCAGCTTCATGGGCAGCCCTCAGAGGTACGATCGACTCCTCCAAAATTTGGACTCTATTTAATGCATTACGCAGTTCTTCTTGGGTCCGGGAGAGTGATTGTACGAGCTCGCCAGAATATACCTCCTTCTGCCCTAGCAAATCCTTCAAGTTCCTGATCTCCTCTGAGGCTTGAGACAGTTGTTCAGCAAATGAGGATTCCAGAATGCTCTTATCCTTATCAGTCTGGTTTGAAGAAGACTTCTCCGCTGCCAATTCCGTTGCCATAATCCTCAGTTGTCTTTTCAAGGTATTCCTCTCCTCCTCTAAGGCGTCCATATCAATTCTCAAGCTATCATACTGTGCCCTTAGATTACCAAGATCAGCCTGCAATTCTCTTGTTTCCTGATCCGAATTCGAGATCCTCTTCATAAGCTCCATACCAATAAGGTTGATCTACAAGAAGCAAACCAATTAGAAATGATAAATTATTTAGACATGGTAAAACTCACATGTGGAAATAGAATTGCACCGTACCTTCAAGGAGGTATGCACCACTTCATTGGCCCAAGTAAGGGTTTTATGGCTAGCTAGCTTGTTTTTCTCCGTGGGACCTATCAAAGGTTTGAGCCATACCTCGGGCTCACCCGTCTTCTTGAAAAGACTTCCCTCAGCTGGAACCTCTATCATCACCCTCCGCATCTCCTTGCTGGAAGACCTTACTTCCCTAAGGGAAGGCATGGGCAGGCACGGATGGGACAGCATCAGGCACTAAGGGTTGGGGAACTGAATAAGTCACGGGCAAAATAGCAGGCACGGAAGATTGAAGAATTGAGGAAACCGCAGGTAAAGATATGGCAGAAACCGTAATAGCTAAAGGAGTGGAGGAAACACGAGGAACCGATGAAACATCTTCTCTTAAAAAGTCAGGAAAAACAGTAGCTAAAGGAACATCATCAAGAGAAATATCAAAACCTTCATGGAACATGTACTCAACAGAATCATGAACAGGGGACTGTGAAACGTTTTCAGAGGTTCAAGGTCTAATTGCAGACACGGAAGGCAAAATCATGGGTGTAGACTCATCTTCCAAAACCACCCGCCTTCTCCGTGACATGTGCACCAAAGCACCCACCTTTTCTTCTTCTTCTTCAGAACGAGACTCACCCACTCTCCTCTTTGAGGAAGACGAACTAACAATAATCTCTTAGGACTGGGCCAGAGACATCTTTGGAACAGACGAAGCAGACACCCCACAGGCAGAAAACCCTATCAAAAAGGGGAAGATTAAGCGAGAATAAAAGAAGGCTCTAGCAAGAAATGAAGTAAAAAACTTCACTTACTGTGGGTCTTTACATGCCAATCGTACTTCCCAGCGAAGTACTTCCAAGACCTTTCTTCTAATGGAGCGACAGACAACTTTTCTACCCAGTCACGGATAATGGAGACATTCTCAACAGTACCCATGATTGCTGGAAGAAGAAGAAATAGATATGGTGTTAATAAAACATCTCAAAAAAAAATACATGCGAACCAAAAATATACTTATGTGCACGATTCCACTTCTCAGGGAAGGGAAGATTCTCTTCACCCACTAAACCAGCAGTGGGAACAACGACATACCGGAGGTACCAACCTCTATCCTTGTCATCATCAAGGGTTACCAACACTCTCTTACTTCGAGCAACCAGAGTAAAAAACCCTTGACGAAATAGGACAGGAGAGTAAAGATGAATAAGATGGTTGAAAGTAAAAGGAACTGAGGCTAAGGAAGCTAAACTCCTAAGACACGCGACCACTCGCCCCACAAGCGGACCAACTTGTCCCAAACAAATATTGAAGAAACGACAGAACTCGATTATGACTGGATCAATGGAAGGTCTAAACCCTAGAGTAAAAGGATATGTATAAGTAAAAGAATAACCCGTCTTATAAGACATTACTCTTTGATTACCGTTCGGAACATAAACAGGGAAATCAGACCTCCAAGAATAATCCCTATGAAGCAGGGAAATATGGCCCTCAGTAATAAGGGTTGAATACCTCTCAACACTGTCTAAAGAAGAAGATTGGTCTACAAGAACTGGGTTTTCCCTAGTGAAGACAAATTTAGCGGAAATAATTTCATAAACTTTTGGTTCACGAAGATGATCGTCTTTACCTCTAGATGAAGAACGAGAAGACTTAGCCCTAGGAGAAACTAAAGACCTAGTGGAAGGAGGAGAAATTATATGAGAGGAAGAAGAACCTCTGGAAGGAGTGGATCCTAAAATCCTTAATCTACTGCCCCTCCGACTCCTAGTCGGGGCAGAAGAAGGTGTTAAGTTTTCCACATCTATTATTCTTTTAGGCTGATTTGATGAAGACATGTTTACAAAGGCAATGAAAAATTCTTTACAGGAGACAAGTTATAAAATGTTTCGTGGAAGTAAAGAAAGGAAGAATGGTATTTATACTTTAAGACGACCGTCAAAATGGGAAAAATAATGATGAAAAGTCATAATTAAAGGTGTCACTTCGGGACTGGTGCAGCCGCAAAAAGCCCCAAAAGGTGTCGAGTAAATGCAGAACCAATTCGAGAAGGACACGTGGTATGAGCATTAAATGAAAGTGACAAATGATGCCTATGTTCATAAAAAGATGCGATGTTTCGAGTCAAAGCGGCGGCAAAATATTCCTGCCATAAATAAGTATCCACTTACCAAATATTAATCGATAAATATATGGTAAGTGGGGGGACTATCTGTATTGGTAAAAAAGAGTTTCACACGTAAGCCAACTCTTGACAACTCAGCCAGTTATGTGGACACAGGAGAACATGACAGCTGGATATGATTCTTTGAAGAGGTACAGAACAAAGAGGCATGATTCAATAAACCCTCGAGCTCATTAGCCACAAGAAACTCGCTCTAATCGAGACAAGTAAGGGACAAGGTCAGAGTGAATCTAGACAGAGTTACTAATAGATTCAGGAATCCCAATAAAAAGCCCAAACATTATGTAACCTTCACATAACAGTTACGGTTGCCCTTGGTAACGCCTCATTAATGTAATAATTAGTCATTAATGAGAAATTATTGCAAGAACCAAACGTTATATTAAGAAACCTCTTATATAAAGGAAGAAAATATAACTTGTAAGGACATCTGATTTTCGAATACAATCTACTTTGCTTTTCTATATTTCTGCAATATTGTCTATTACTCGTGTCTCTTTATTTAGTATTATTTCCTTGATTACCAGTAACCCGTGTTCATCCTAGAAATAGCTTTGGTCAAAGGATCTAATTCTTTGGTTAAACAACTACACCGATAAGATTCAAATAAGAAGGAAAACAAGTTATTAATTAGTGGAAAATCAGTTTTTTACAACAATTAGCCTGTGTACGTACTCGTCACCTCACGTACACGGCGCTCATATATCAACAACGCTACAAATCCTAAGGGGAGTTCCCCTACACAAGGTTAGGCAAGCCACTTACCTCAAACCAAGATCAAATCAATTTGAAACAGCGCTCTTTCCATGAAAATCCAACTCCAAATGGCTCAAATCTAGCCAAAATCAATTACATAACATAAATACATCAAGAAGGAACTAATCTAGATACTGAAATCAAATCTAAAGCAAGAAATTAGAAATTCGCCCCAAAAAGCCTCCCCATGCCCACATCTCGGAATCGAGTAAAAGTTACCAAATATGAACACCCATTCACTCATGAGTTCATCGTACCAAAATGATCCAAATACAATGTCTAAATCCATATCAAAACTCAGAAATTCGGTTTGGGGAACTTTTCCCCCATTTTCCCAACTTCTCAATCCAAATCTGAAATTAAATGGAGAAAACAATTTTAGATTAATGAAATACAACTAAAAACGAGTTAGGAATCGTTACCTCAAAGCTCTCTCTGAAAATCCCTCAAAGAATAGCCGATTTCCACGCTCCCAAGTCCAAAAATGATAAATGAATCAAACCCTCGATTTAGCCCTTTTTCTGTCAGTTAAACCGCACCTGTGGTTACTTACTCGCATCTGCGGCCCCACGCCTGTGGAAGAACCATCGCAGGTGAGAAATCAACTTAAATGGGTTGGGACTGCATCTGCGAGCACTAGTGTCACGACCCAAAATCTACTAAGGTCGTGATGGCGCCGGACACCACCGTCAGGCAAGCCAATCATCAATTAGTTGAAATAAATTCCTGTTTTAACATTTATGAAAATCATTACCTTTCACTTTATTACATAATAACTAAATAAAGTCCGTTAAGTAAATACAACGGTTTAAATATTCCATTTTTAGCAAATATATCCCAACACATCCCAGAACCCGGTGTCACAAGTACATGAGCAAATTCTAAGAATTTCACAAATACTACAAGCTTGTCCGAAATACAAATTGGACAAGGAATTTAAACTGGAAGTAAATACAATATGAGGGAGACTCGGTCAGTTGCGGATCGCCTCTGTATGATGCAGCTTGCCTAAGTCTTCCAACCAGCCACATCGCTAAGAAAGTACATGTGCAATAAAAGTGCACAGCAAGTGTAGCATGAGTACGAAAACAACGTGTACTCAGTAAGTCGCCCGCCTAACCTCAGAGAGGTAGTGACGAGAGGTCGAATTAGACACTCACTAAGGTACAACAAATTAATTTAGCACAATATGATATCAGTAATAGGCATACGAGGATGCTAAAACAGTAAGCATTACGGATAACTGTAATCCAAAGAAATACTGAAAGTAAATAAACAGTTACTACTTTCTCATTTTCCCCCAAATTTCTTAAATAAACAATTACTTCTTTATTTTTCCCCCAAATATCTTGTCACTTCAAAATTCATGAAAAACATTTAACAATTTAGCATGCGCATACGGGATAAGGACAACCGGCCTGAGCCATAAAAATAATCATGTCTATGCACTATCGAGGGTCGAACAGCCCGAACCATAAGTGCACCTTTGCCATAAAATAATCATATCTATGCACTGTCGAGGGTCGAACGGCCCGTACCATAAGTGCATTTTTTAATCCGCTGTGGCGTACGGCCCACTCCCATGAGAGTGGGGGAAATAACACTCTGCTCGTGGAATGTAAATTGTGAAGCGGTCACATGCAGTCATGCACAATCAACAGTCCACCCCGACTACATCGGGAAAACAAATACTCAAGTAAATGACAAATTTCTCTTTTACAAATCACAAAAATTAGTATTAAATCTTTTCTCGAAGTTCATTTGCCAAGTTTGATAATATTCAATAATATCATCTTATCAGGTATACAATTATCCACGGAGGAGTCAATTCTCTTTCTAAGTGATTAAAAAGGTACACTCTAGCCTTCGTAGGAAATAAGTTACAAATTCAATAGCATTATCAGTCTAATATTATTGGCAGGATCACATGAACAACACGTAAGGCAGGCTAGTGGGTCCTAGACTACCCAGACATGGCATAATAGTAGCTAAGCTCGGACTCCCGTCACCTCGTGCGTACGTATCCCTCGCAGATAGTAGCACATACTTAATTAGTTCACCTAGGGGGACAATTCCCCCTTACAAAGTTAGAAAGGAGACTTACCTCTCTCCGAAATTCCATAACCGGCTTCCAAGCTCTCTCGAAGACTCCAATGGATGCACAACGTCTCAAAACTATCCAAACAACGACACACCAATGAAAATATACTCTAATATTTGCAACAATTCTAAATTATATAGTTTTCCAACCCCGCTCAGCGAATTGACCAACATGCCCTCGGGGCCACGTGCCCGGAAATCCAAAATTTCTCGAAGATATATTCTACCCATAGCTTTACTAGTTCAAATATACAATTTACTCTAAATTCCATGCTTGAATTCATGGTTAAAATCCAAATACAAATTTCTAGAATTTCTTCAAGATTTCCCAATTTTCCTACAAATTCTCATGTATAATTCCATGTAATAACCTTGTATTTAACTTAGAAACATGAAGGAATTACTTACCTAGCATTGCATGAAGAAAATCCTCTCTTGAAACCCCTCAAAATCGCCCCATACCAAAAGAAAAATGGGAGAAATGGCCAACAAATCCCGGTTTTAAAACATTCTGCCCAGGCCATTTTTCGCACCTGCAATCCAGCTCTCGCACCTGCAATTCCACAGGTGCGACCAAACCTCTGCACCTGTGGCTTTCCTCAGCTCAAGCCAAACTTCGCACCTGCGCTCATTCTCCGCACCTGCGGCTTCACAGGTGCGGAAACTCCATCGCACCAGCGCTCCCAGCCATACCAGCAAACTTTCGCACCTTCGGCCCAAGCCTCGCAGGTGCGGTCACACCAGATGACAGCAACCTCAGCCTTCTTCAAACTCCAAACTTGATCCGTTAATCACCCGGAATCCACCCGAGTCCCCCGGGACCCCGTCCAATTACAACAACCTGTTCCAAAACCTAGTGCAGACTTGCTCGAGGCCTCAAATCACATCAAACAACGTCGAAATCACGAATCGCTCTAAAATTCAAACTTTAAGAATTTGAAATTCCAAACTTCCACATTCGATGTCGAAACCCATCAAATCACGTCCGATTGACCTAAAAATTTTCACACAAGTCATATTCGACATTACGGACTTGTTCCAACTTCCGAAATCGCATTTCGACCCCGATATCAAAATTTCCACTTCCGGTCGGATTTATCAAAAACCTTCAAATTTCTATCTTTAGCCAAATGACTTCAAAATGACCTACGGACATCCGAATTCACTTCCGATCGCGCTCCCAACTCTAAAATCACCATACAGAGCTATTCCCAGGCTCGGAAGCCCAAAAGGACATCAATATCACTGAGATACGCTTCAATCCAAACTTAAGAAATTTCTTCAAAAATGCTAACTTCCACAATATACGCTGAAACACTCCTGGGTTATCCAAAGCCCGATCCGAACATACACCCAAGTCTGAAATCATCATACAAACCTGCAGGAACCTTCAAATCTCGATTCGGAGGTCGTTTACTCGCAATTTCAATCTAAGTCAATTTCTCCAACTTAAGGCTTCTGAAATGAGAATTTTCTTTCCAATTTGACTCTAAACTTCCTGAAATTCAATTTCGACCACCCCTACAAATCATAATACCTTAAACGGATCTGCTCATAACCTCAAACTGTTGAACGACACACTAGAGATCAAAATGACCGATCGGGTCGTTACAATTGGGCCGCACCTGCGAGCCCCAATCGCTTTTGCGCTTCCGCTTCTGCGGACCCCTCACCGTACTTGAGGCCCCAGCTGGACAAGGCCCATATCCATATTTGCGAATCCATAGCCGCTTCTGCGGCTCCACACCTGCGGCCCAGAGTCCGCAGGTGAGGTTACACCAGATACAGCAACTTCAGCCATTTTCCTAAGTCTCAAACTAATCCGTTAAGCACCCGAAATTCACCTGAGGGCCCCCGGACCTCAAACAAACATACCAACCATTCCTAAAACACCATACGAACTTAGTCGATCCTTCAAACCACATCAAACAATGCTAAAATCACAAATCATCCTCCGATTCAACTTGAAAAACTTAAAATTTTCCAAATTCGACAACTGATGCCGAAACCTATCAAACCATGTCTGATTGACCCCAAACTTTGCATATAAGTCATATTAAACCCTACGGACCTATTCCAACTTCCGAAATCGGAAGCCGACTCCGATATCAAAAATTCCACTGCCGACCAAAATTTCCAAAACTTCGACTTTCGCCATTTCAAGCCTAAATGAGCTAAAAACCTCCAAAACACAATCTGAACACGTCCCTAAGTCCAAAATCACCTAATGGAGCTAAAGGAATCGACGGAACTCTATTCCAGAGTCATCTTCACATAGTTCCCACTACGGTCCAAATTCTAATGCTTAAGCTCCCGTTTAGGGACTAAGTGTCCCAAAATACTCCAAAAACCAAAAAAAACTCCAGGCAAATCACAATAGCAGAAATAGATACGGGGAAATCAGTTAATAGGGGATCGGGGCTATAACTCTCAAGACGACCGGCTAGGTCGTCACATCCTCCCCCTCTTAAAGTAATCATTCATCCTCGAACGAGTATAGAGACATATCTGAAGTTGTGAAAAGATGAGGATAACGGCTGCGCATATCCCGCTCGGTCTCCCAAGTCTCCTCCTTGATCAGCTGACCCCTCCACTGAACCTTTACTGAAGCAATGTTCTTTGACCTTAGATTTCGGACCTGCCTCTCTAAAATAACCACTGGCTCCTCAACATAAGATAGATCCTTGTCCAACTGGAATGAGCTGAAATCCAATACATGAGCCGGATCACCGTGATACTTTCGGAGCATAGAAATGTGGAATACCAGATGAACTCCTGCTAGGATGGGAGGTATGGAAATCTCATAAGCAACCTCCCCAACACGCCGCAACACCTCAAAAGGACCAATATACCTTGGGCTCAGCTTGCCCTTCTTTCCGAACCTCATAACGCCCTTCATAGGCGATACCCGAAGCAAGACCCTCTCCCCAACCATGAATGCTACATTATGAACCTTCCGGTCCGCATAACTCTTATGTCTGGACTAGGCTGCGCGAAGTCTATCTTGAATCACCTTCACCTTATCCAAGACATCCTGGACCAAGTTTTTACCCAATAATCGGGCCTCGCCAGGCTCAAACCAACCCACTGGGGACCGACACCGCCTACCATACAGAGCCTCATACGGTGCCATCTGAATGTTGGACTGATAATTATTGTTGTAGGAAAACTCCTCAAGTGGAAAGAACTGGTCCCATGACCCTCCAAACTCCATCACACATGCACGAAGCATATCCTCTAGAATCCGGATCGTGCGCTCGGACTGCCCATCCATCTGAGCGTAAAATGTTGTGCTCAGCTCCACTCTAGTACCCAACTCCTGCTGTACGGCTCTCCAGAACCGTGATGTAAACAGCGTGCCTCTATCTGAAATGATGGAAACTGGGACACCATGAAGGTGAACAATCTCTCGGATGTAAATCTCAGCCAACCTCTCCAAAGAGTAAGTAGTACCAACTAGAATGAAGTGCGTGGACTTGGTCAGCCAATCCACAATCACCCAAATAGTGTCGAACTTCCTCGAAGTCCGTGGGAACCCAAATACAAAATCCATGGTGATCTGCTCTCACTTCCACTCTGGGATCTCTAACCTCTGAAGTAAGACACCCGGTCTATGATGCTCATACTTGACCTGCTGACAGTTGAGACACCGAGCCACAAACCCAACTATATCCTTCTTCATCCTCCTCCACCAATAGTGTTGTCTCAAATCCTGGTACATCTTCATGACACCCAGATGGATGGAATACCACGAGTTGTGGGCCTTCTCAAGAATCAACTCCCAAATCCTATACACATTAGGAACACATATCCGGCCCTACATCCTCAACACGCCATCATCACCAATAGTCACATCTCTAGCATCACCTCGTCGAACCCTGTCCTGAAGGACGAGCAGTTGGGATACAATCATAAAGAGAAAACCGAGAGACCACGCAAGCCAACACTCAGCTCAGCCAGAAATATCCAATCTCACAAACTGGCTGGCTAAGGCCTGAACATCCAATGCTAAGGGTCTCTCTGCTGCTGGAAGATATGTTAAACTTCACAAACTCTCCGCCTGGCGACTCAAAGCATCGGCCACCATATTGGCCTTCCCCTGGTGTTACAAAATGGTGATGGAATAATCCTTAACTAACTCCCACCACCTCCGCTGACGCAAGTTAAGATCTTATTTCTTGACAGGTGCTGCAAGCTCCGGTGATCAGTGTAGATCTCACAAGGAACACTGTACAAATAGTGGCGCCAGATCTTCAGGGCGTGAAAAATTGTTGCTAACTCAAGATCGTGGACATGATAGTTCTTATCATGCACCTTCAACCGTCTGGACGCGTAGGCAATTAACCTACCATCCTGCATCAACATCGCACCAAGACCAAGCCGCGAAGCATCACAATAGACGGTGTAAGACCCTGAACCTATAGGCAATACCAATACTGGGGTTGTAGTCAAAGTTGTCTTGAGCTTCTGAAAGATCTCCTCGCACTCCTCTGTCTACCTGAACGGAGCACCCTTCTGGGTTAGCCTGGTCATAGGTGCTTCAATAGATGAGAATCCCTCTACAAAATGACGTTAATACCCCGCCAAACCAAGAAAATTGCGGATCTCCGTAGCTGATGACGGTCTAGACCAACTCTTACTGCCTCCACCTTCTTCAGATCTATGTTGATCCCATCACTCGATACTACATGAGCCAAGAATTCCATGGAGTCTATCCAAAACTCACACTTAGAAAATTTTGCATACAACCTCTTCTCCCTCAAAGTCTGAAGCACAATCCTCAAGTGCTGCTCATGATCTTCCCGAGTCCGGGAATACACTAGGATGTCGTCAATAAACATAATGACGAAGGAGTCAAGATAAGGCCGGAACACACTATGCATCAAATGCATAAAGGGTATTAGGGCATTGGTTAGCCAGAAAGACATGACAAGAAACTCATAGTGACCATATCGGGTCCTAAAAGCATTCTTCGGGATATCTGGCTCCCGAATCTTCAATTGATGATAGTCTGAACGCAAGTCAATCTTGGAAAACACCCTGGCACCCTGTAACTGACCAAATAAGTCATAAATGTGAGGCAATGGGTACCTGTTCTTCACTGTAACCTTGTTCAGCTGGCGATAATCAATACATATACGCACATAAACTATCCTTTTTCTTCACAAACAAGATCGGAGCACCCCAAGGTGACACACTGGGCCGAATGAAACCCTTATCAAGCAACTCCTGCAACTTCTCCTTCAACTCTTTCAACTCAGAAGGATCCATACCATGAGGAGGAATAGACACGGGCTGAGTGCCCGGCAACAAACCAATGCCAAAATCAATATCTCTATCGGGCGGCAAGCCCGGAAGACCAGCTGGAAACACATATGGGAAATCCCTCACTACTAGGACTGACTCAACTGTAGGGGTATCAATACTGACATCTCTCACATAGTCCAAATATGCATCACACCCCTTCTCAACCATTCGATGATCCTTAAGAAATGAAATAACCCTGGGGGAGTATACTTTAAGGTACCCTTCCACTCTAATCGTGGTAAGCCTGGCATAGCCAGCGTCACGGTCTTAGCGTGACAATTAAGAATAGCATAATGGGGTGAAAACCAGTCCACGCCCAAGATAACATCAAAGTCTACCATGCTGAGCAATACTAAATCGGCTCTGGTCTCAAAACCACTAAGAGCAATCAAACACGACCGATATACGCGGTCCAGAATAAGAGAATATCCCATAGGAGTAGACACATAAACAGTGGAACTCAAAGAATCCTGAGATACGCCCAAATATGGAGAAAAATAAGAGGACACATGAATACGTAGAGCTTGGGTCAAATAATAGCGACGCATCTCTATGACAGACTGGAACAATACATGTGATGGCAGAGTCGGAAGAAACTGCCTTACAACGAGCCGGAAGAGCATAATACCTAGCCTAGCCTCCCCCTCTAGAGAGACCTCGACCTCCTTGACCTCCACCTCGAGCTGGCTGAGTAGGTGGCGCGACAGCTGGTGCTGGAAGCATGGCCGGAGACCGGGTGGAGCACGTGGTTGCTGAGAAACCTGTGGAGGTGCACCTCTCCTAAGTTTGGGTAAATATCTCACCATGTGGAGAGTATCACCACACTCAAAACAACCCATCGGAGGATGCGACTGTTGTGACTAGATCGGGCCAGGTCTGCTGGACTGGCCGCTAATAGCACCCTGAGAAGGAGGTACACTAGATACTGACGACGCATAATAAGGCTCTTGAGGCCTAGAAGGGGCTGGAACACCGATGGCTGCTGGAAGAGCTGAATGAATAGGGCGACTCACATAATCCCAGCGAGCTGCTGAGGCACGAGCTCCAGAATAATAACCAGTCTCTTGAGACTTTTTGGCCTCTCTCTTCTCTCTATCCTAAGCAAGCATGCCCTCCACTCTCCTCGCAATACAAACGACCTGCTGATAAGAGATATCCATCTCCAACTCCCTGGCCATACTAGTCCTGATACTGGGGTGGAGTCCCTCAATGAAGCGATGAACCTTCTCCCGAACTGTGGAAACCAAAGCCGGTGCATGTCGGGCCAACTCACTGAAACAGACTGCATACTCTGACACAGTCATAAAACCCTAGCGCAGCTGCTCAAACTCCGTGCGCCATGCATCCCTGAGGCTTTGAGGAACATACACTCTCAAAAACATATCCGAAAACTGAGTCCATGTGAGTGAGGCTTCCTTGTCCGGTCTACTCAGCTCATAAGCACGCCACCACTGGTAGGCTCCTCCTCTAAGCTGGAAAGTGGTGAAAGAAACCCCACTCATCTCCACTATGCCCATTGTACGGAGAATACGATGACACTCCTCCGGAAAATCCTGAGCATCATCTGAAGCTAATCCGCTGAAAGTAGGTGGGTGGTACTTCTTGTACCTCTCAATTCTGAGTTGCTCTGCCTCAGAAGAAGCTGCCTTGGTCTCATGCTGAACTAGAGCTACCAGCGGCATAGGAATAAACTCCGCAGCCTGATCAACCTAGATCGTCTTCTCAGGAGTACGGGCTACGAGAGTTTGTTCCCCTCCCCCAGCCTAAGATGTGGCGGGAGCTAGTGGGATCAATCCAGCCTCAGCTAAGGTGATGAACATGCTCATGACCTGGGCTAGAGTCTCCTGAAGTGCTGGTGCAGTAATAGGAACCTTCGGTGTCTGCCATCCGGTTGGAGTTGCTGAGGGATGCTCTACCGCAGCTCGCGCGGGTGCTTTGGCTGCATCGCGTGGTCGTCCTCTACCCCGGCCCCAGCCTCTGGTGGCTCTAGCAAGGGGCTCAGGTGCTTGATTGTCAGATCTCCCGGTACAGGTCCTCACCATCTGTGAGAAATAATATAATAGATTAGAATTTGATGTCAATAATTCACACGACGAGGAAATCAAAGAAGTATGATTGTTCCTAACAGTTCCATAGCCTCCCAAAGATAAGTACTGACGTCTCTGTACCGATCCGCGAGACTTTAATAAACCGGCTTGTGACTCACGATACCTATGAACCTAGAACTTTGATACCAACTTGTCATGACCCAAATTCTCCCTTCGTGAATGGTCGTGACGGCACCTAATCTCTACGACTAGGTAAGCCTAACATTTTGCGGAAATCAAAATAAAAGCATGATCATTAACAACTAATAGTAATGATAATCTAAATAACCAACTGACTACCGCTCGGCATATACAATTACCAACTTCCGAAATATAAAAAAAAAATCCCAAAACCCGGAACTCGTAAGTCACAAGCTGCTAAGAAGTCTTAACTGTTCTATACATCATTTTCTACAGAAAGGGGAAAAATGAACATAAGGGGATAGAGGGGGAATCCGAGGATATGCGAGCGCGGGAAGATGTACCTTGAAGTCTCCAATAAGCAGCAGCGACTGCAACTAGTGATGAGGCTAGTAAGATGAACTTGGATCTACACACGAAAAACATGCGCAGGAAAGGGCGTGAGTACTCCAAAATGGTACCCAGTAGGTGCCAAGCCTAACCTCGATCGAGTAGTGACGAGGTCAGGTCAGGTCCCTACTGGTATATATAAGTAATAAATCAAGTCAAGAATGAAATATCTCCGTAAAATAAGTACTGAAATTAAACAAGAAAGAAATCATATAAAGATAACAACTCAGTACAAAGAAATGCGACAGGTGATCTCCCCGAGATACCATCTCGTAGTCCCAAATATAAATGTGCAGGGGGATCTCCCGCAATACCGTTCCATAGTCCAAAAGTAAATATGTAAGACAGGGGGATCTCCCGAAATGTTGTTACGTAGTCCAAAAGTAAATATACAGTACAGGAGGATCTCCCGAAACACCGTTCCGTAGTCCCAAAGTAAATATGCAGCCAAACAATGGAATTCAGTAGTTATGGCACGAAATTCTACAATTCAACCTAAATCACCTGTCTATTGTATAAGTAAAACTTTGCTAGATGTTGAGACTAGATATCCACATCTGAAAAAGTTAGCCTTAGCTTTAATAATGACATCTAGAAAATTACGACCCTATTTTCAATGCCACACAATCACCGTTGTGACCTCATATCCTTTAAGAAATATTATGCATAAACAGGAATTGTCAGGAACATTAGCCAAGTGGGCCATAGAATTAAGTGAGCATGAAATAATCTATCAGCCTAGGACTGCAATTAAGTCTCAAATACTAGCTGATTTTGTTGCTGACTTTAGTAATAGCATTGTATCTGAAGTACAAAAAGAGTTACAACTCTTTAACGGTGTTAATCCAGGCCTATGGACCTTGTTCACTGATAGTTCTTCAAATATAAAAGGCANCAGGAATGAGGTAACTTTCAACAACCTAACCTGGGACTGGAGAAACGAAATTTTTAATTTTTTGCAGAATGGCACCGTACCTGAAAATAGGAAAGCAGCTCAAGCGCTTTGCAGCAAAGCTACACGGTACTGCCTTATTCGCAACTCACTTTATCGCAAGATGTTCGGAGGACCCTCTAGCTAAATGTCTCGGACCTAACCAAATGGAATTTGTGATGAAAGAAGTCCACGAAGGACACTGTGGAAATCACTCAGGGGCGATATCCTTAGTGAAAACACTAATCAATGTCGGATACTATTGGCCTAAGATGGAAGAAGAAGCCGAGAATTTTGTATCCAAATGTGACAGATGCCATAGGTTTGCCAATAACATGCATCGACCAGCGGAATTATTACACCTAATAATATCCCCATGGACTTTCATGAAATGGGTTATGGACATAGTGGGACTTCTTCCCACAGCTAAAGGACAGGTACGGTTTTTACTCGTACTAACCGACTATTTTACAAAATG
>ML319697.1:293-21521 GCA_005239505.1 Nicotiana paniculata | reverse complement strand
GCCGCAACAGGAGTAATAAGGGTGATATATTTAGGGAGGAGCGATAAGGGTGGACAGGTGGGAGCGGTTTGCACGTCGCAACAAGGAGCAATAAGGGAGGACATTTATATTTTTACTGAATTTCAAAAAAAATAAAAACTTGAAAGGCTTAAATGTTTATTTTACTATTCATATTTTCGGCACTACTTTTATTTAAAGTTAAAGTTTGAAAACTTGAAAATTATTTGAGAATTGTTATAGATGAGGCCTAGAAAGGCGGCTGAGTTTTTTTATTGTTGTTGCAGTACTTAATTATTTGTTTAGATTTCTTTCTCTGATTTATATATTATTGTCACAGGTTATATTGCTAAAGCCCCAATGTAGCCTCGTCACTACTTCGTCGAGGTTAGGCTCGACACTTACTCAGTACATGGGGTCGGTTGTACTGATACTACACTCTGCACTCTTTTGTGCAGATCCAGGTACCGGTCAGCAGTAGAGATATTTATTGTTACGTGAAGTTATTGGGTGATTCTGTAATTGATTATGAACAACTATTAAGATCATTTAGAGCCGAAAGGGTGTTCCATTTAAATGGTCAGACGAGTGTGGGTGGAACTTTCAGAAGCTCAAGATGGCTTTGACTACGGTGCCAGTGTTGGTGTCGCCCACAGGTTCAGGATTTTTCACGGTGTATTGTGGTGCATCTCGTATTGGATTAGGTGCAGTATTAATGCATGATGGCAAGGTGATTGCATATGCATCTCGACAGCTGAAGGTCCATGAGAAGAATTATCACGTTCATGACTTAGAGTTGGCAGTCATTGTTCATGCATTGAAGATTTGGAGGCACTATCTTTATGGCGTGTCGTGTGAGGTTTTCAGTGATCATCGCAGTCTCCAGTATTTATTCAAGAAAAAGGATCATAATTTGAGGTAGCGGAGATGGTTAGAGCTACTAAAAGATTATGATTTCACCATATTGCATCACCCAGAGAAGGCCAGTGTGGTGGCCGATGCATTGAGTAGAAAGGCAGTGAGAATGGGCAGCCTTGCGTATATTCCAGTTGGTGAGAGACCGTTGGCTTCAGACATCCAGACGTTGGCTACTCAGTTCGTGAGGTTGGATATTTCGCCCAGCAGTGTCTAGCTTGTACAATCGCTCGGTCTTCTCTAATTGTGCGTATCCGAGAGTGGCGGGATGATGACCCACATTTGGCGGTCCTTAGGGACACAGTTCGTCATGGTGATGCCAAGCAGGTTACAGTTGGAGATGATGGTGTTTTGAGGATGCAAAGTCGTTTATGTGTGCCTAATGTTGATGGCCTTTGTGAGTTGATCCTTGAGGAGGCTCACAGTTCCAAGTATTCGATTCATCCAGGTGCGGCAAAAATGTACCAAGACTTTAGGCAGCATTATTGGTGGAGAAGAATGAAGAAGGACATTGTTGCGTATGTGGCTCGTTGCTTAAATTGTCAGAAGGTAAAGTATGAGCATCAGAGACCTGGCGGTTGGCTTCAGCAGATAAAGATTCCTGAGTGGAAGTGGGAGCGTATCACTATGGACTTTGTTGTTGGGCTCCCACGGACTCAGAGGAAATTTGACGCAGTTTGGGTTATTGTAGATAGGCTGACTAAATCAGCACATTTCATTCCTGTGGCAAGTACTTGTACTTCAGAGCGGTTGGCTGAGCTATATATCCGGGAGATTGTTCGCCTTTATCGTGGGCCCGTGTCTATGATTTCTAATTGGGGTACGCAGTTTACTTCGCACTTTTGAAGGGCAGTTCAGCATGAGTTGGGTACCCAAGTAGAGTTGAGTACAACATTTCACCCTCAGACTGACGGGTAGTCCGAGAGTACCATTCATATATTGGAGGATATGCTCTGCGCTTGTGTTATTGACTTTAGAGGTTCTTGGGATCAGTTCTTGCCATTAGCGGAGTTTGCCTATAATAATAGTTATTAGTTGAGCATTCAGATGGCTCCTTATGAGGCATTATATGGTAGATGGTGTAGATCGCCAGTTAGATGGTTCGAGCNTGTGTCTCCCATGAAGGGTGTTATGAGATTTGGGAAGAAGGGTAAGTTGAGCCCTAGGTATATCGGGCCATTTGAGATTCTTGATAGAGTGGGGGAGGTAGCTTATAGACTTGCATTGCCTCCAGGGTTATCCTCAGTTCATCCGGTATTCCACGTGTCTATGCTCCGGAAATATAATGTTGACCCGTCCCACGTGTTATATTTCAGCTCTGTCCAATTGGACAAAGACTTGACTTATGAGGAGGGGCCGGTAGCCATTTTAGACCGGCATGTTCTTCAGTTGAGATCTAAGAGTTATCCTTCAGTTCGAGTGCAGTGGAGAGGCCAGCCCATTGAGGCAGCTACTTGGGAGTCCGAGTCGGACATGCAGAGTAGATATCCACAATTGTTCGCCAATTCAGGTAATTTTCTATGTCCGTTCGAGGACGAACGTTTGTTTTAGAGGTGGAGATTGTGATGACTCAAGGGGTCATTTTATGAATTTAGAATCCGCTCTATGATTAATAGCCATAAAAAGACTAATTTTAAATACCTCAATTTGCGTGCGCAGTCCGGGCGTGAAATCGGAAAGCTTTTATGTGAAAATATGAGAAATAGTGATTTCTAGAATTTAAATTTGATTATAGTTGACTTTGGTCAACATTTTGAGTAAACGGACCCGGATCTGTGTTCCGATGATCCCGAGAAGTCCGCAGTAAAATATGGGACTCGAGCGTATGCCCGAAAATGAATTCTGAGGTCCCAAGCCTTAGAAATCAATTTTTGAAAGAAATTATTTTGCTGAATTATTAATGAAATAAAGAAATGAATTAACGTTTGAAACCGTTGGTATCGGGCCCGTATTTTGGTTCCGGAGCTTGATACAAATTTTTTATGATATTTAAGCCTTGTCTGTGAAATTTGGTGAGAATCAGAATTTATTTGACGTGATTCGGACGCCCGGTTGATAAATAGTGAACTTTAAGTGTTCTTGAGAAAAATAATGAGTTTTGAGATTTAATTCATAGTTTTACATGATCTGATCGCACGAGCAAGTCCGTATGATACTTTTAGACTTGCGTGCATGTTTGTTTTAGAGCCCCGAGGGCTCGGGTGAGTTTCAAATAGGTTTGGGTTGTGTTGCGCTCGTTCTTTCTTATGCTTCGATGTCGTTTCTTCAAGCATAAATGATATCATATTGAACAAATGAGCTCCGATTTCTATTTTGAATGAAGTATTAGATTCGTCTCGTAATTACGGGCCCGTATCAAAAAGAATCATAGAATTTGGACATCGTATGAGGATTTTATGATCATTTTATTAAGGTTGCCAAATTTTCAGGTTAATTACGAAATTGCTATTGACGTCGTATTAAAATCGAGTTTTGGGATCGTTTGGCACGATAAACGAGGCAGAATAGCTGGCAGAAAAATATATATAAAACGAGCATACTTCTTCTTCTTCCTATTTTCGAACCCCACAACCCTAGGAGCGAATTTCTTCACCAAATATCACCCCCAAGTCATAGGCAATCAATTCTAAACTTTACTCTTTCAACTCATTGTTTTTCATCACTTTTAAATCAAAAACTAAGAATTTTCATGGTAAAAATTGAGGGTTTGGGTAGAATTAGAAAATTTTGTAAAAATTGAATCTTTACCTCGAATTGAGGTCGGATTGCGAAACTAATTGTATATTTGGATTCGTGGGTGAATGGATAAACGTAATTTGGTCTGAACCCCGAGTTTAGACCAAGCGGGCCCAGGGTCGGGTTTTCACTTTTTTTAGAAAACTTAGGAAAAATTGTAATTTTCAATAAAGTTAGTTCCTTTAGCCTTAATTAATGATATTGAGTTAATTATGATTAGATTCGAGCAAGTTAGAGCAAGATTCTAAAGGAAAGGCAGTAATTGAGCAGTGACTGGCTTACGAAATTGAGGTAAGTGTTTGGTCTAACTTTGACTTGAGGGAATAGGAATAATCACTTATTTGCTATGTGAAATGCATGTGTGTGGTGTATAGGTGAGGTGATGAGTATCTATGCGCCGCCAAATTGCCTGTTAAACATGATCCCTTTCCCGTTCCCAACTTAATTGATTCTTGTCTTAATTGTTCTATGTTCATTATTGTTTCTATGACTACCTGGCCTTGTTATTTTGTTGTTAAATTTTGTTGTGGTTATTTTGGAAAGAGTATTGGTTGTTTTAGCTGGTTCCCTTGTGGTACAAAACGGTTGAAAGGTTTGGCATTGTTTTTACGAGATATATATATACATATTTATGTTCCTGTTAGTTTTATGGTTGAGAGGATATTGATGAAGTTATGAGAAAAATATAATTTCTTATTTATAATTGTTGAGATAAAAATATTATGAAAGGCCCTGCCTAAATTGTGAAATTTATGAATAAATTGATATGAGATGTCTGGTGGGAGCGGGTTGCACGCCACAACAAGGAGTGATAAGGGTGGACAGGTGGTATCGGGTTGCACGACGCAAAAGGAGTACTAAGGGTGATATATTTAGGGAGGAGCAATAAGGGTGGACAGGTGGGAGCGGGTTGCACGCCGCAACAAAGAGCAATAAGGGAGGACATTTATATTTTTACTGAATTTCAAAGAAAATAAAGATTTGAAAGGCTTAAATGTTTATTTTACTGTTCTTCATATTTTCGGCACTACTTCCATTTAATGTTGAAGTTTGGAAACTTGAAAATTATTTGAGAATTGGTTATAGATGAGGCCTGGAAAAGGCAGCTGAGTTATTTTATTGTTGTTGCAGTACTTAATAATTTTTTAGATTTCCTTCTCTGATTTATATATTATTGTCACAGGTTATATTGTTAAAGCCCCGCCGTAGCCTCGTCACTACTTCGTCGAGGTTAGGCTCGACACTTACTCAGTACATGGGGTCGGTTGTACTGATACTACACTCTGCACTCTTTTGTGCAAATCCAGGTACCGGTCAGCAGTAGATATATTTAGAGCGGCTATTCATTTATTGGGAGACACGAGGTATATCTGCCGGCGTTCGCAGATCCCGAGAGTCTTCTCCTATTTTCATAAACGTTGTTTTATTATATTCAGAACAGTTACATCATTTCTTTCAGCCAAGCATTTGTAGTATTCTTTAGTAGTTCGTGAATTGTGACACTAGACACTGGGGTAGTTTTTGGATTTATCTATATAATTAGTTCGTGGCTCGGTGTAGTTAATTATTATTTTTTATATTGTGAATTATTCATTTAAATCCATTAGATTAAGTATTAATTTAAAATTATTTTATCCTGTTTAAATCGTTAATTAAAGAAAATAGTTAATCGAACTCTAACATTGGCTTGCCTAGCAAGTGTGGTGTTAGGCGCCATCACGATCCCTAAGGTTAGAAATTTGGATCGTGACAGTGTCTTTGACACGCCTCAAGCAAAACCTTTTATTCTCCATAATCATCAAATTATTCTAACAATCTTAAGGATATTTTCACGTTATTGTAATGGAGAATAATGACGTAGTTGTTGGAGTGCTTATGGATAAATATGTTAAAATTACAAGTCCAGAACAAGACCTATTCATTGAGAAGCTAGAGGTAGCAACTCAAACTTATGATGTAGCTGAAGAATGTCAAAAAACAAACTACTATGGGGCAAAACAGATGATTCAAGAATTATTATTCTTACTTCCATTTTCAGATTCACCTCGTATTGTCAAAGTCACCTCCTTTGGTGGAAAGTTGGAGGAAGATGACTAGTATTCTTTATGAACGAGGAGTCTACAATTGTACGTCACTAATGAATTGTCAAGGTCATTCTTTCACGTCCACGTGGCGATATAAAGGTTCTTCATCCGTCTATTCTTTTCTTCAAATCTGTTTGGACTAAATGACGAAAAGATAATTTAAGTTACAACTATTAAGTTTAGCCGCCTTCGTCATATCAATGAAATATTATTTATATTTAAATATCATAAAATGGTTGGTGATCTTTGATTATGAAATTGATGTCTATATATATATATTCTAGTTTTGAGATAAAATATATGGGTGAAGTTATATTATTTTCTTGCTATTTATAAAGTAAAACTCTTTATGAGTTGTAAAAAGGTTATCTCTTTAACCTGAATTTTCCAAAAGTTTGGGGGACCGTAGTGTCCACAATTATATAGTCTGATCATAAGAAGGAAAAATGTAAGAAAAATTGCTTATTAATATTATAATGACGCTTTACAAAATTGAAATTTTTTGTAGCAAAAAATTTGTATTGGAAGATCAAAAATATATTGTATTTGTGGCTTTAAAAAGTTATGTTGCTTTGGGTCTCTTAGTAATTTGGGTGTAGAAATCGATGAATTATGACCCGATTCCTATTGATTGTAGAAGTTAAAGTTGCCTCTATATTTAGAAAATTTTACTTTACTAATTGAATATGGAAGATACAAAAAGAAATAAATTCTTATGTGTTGAAAAATGTTTCAAAAGGCACTCGTATGTAAGTCAAGTTTCATTTTATTTGAGATGATTTTATGCCTTACTTGAGAAATACAATGAGTTAGTATTTTATGTGTGAATTTTTTACTGTATTAGCAGGATACAGTGATGATATTGAATCTTTATGATTCAGATGAGAAAAGCTTAATAGTGATTATGCGATCACCTTTTGGTGGGTGTTGTGGTATTAAAATTGCCTGGAAGTGAAATTGATGAAGCAATCCCTAGATGAGTTAAACTGACAATAATTATGTCGATGAATTGCGATTGCCAAGGTGCAATAGCCATTATAAGAAAATAAATATTTCAATGGAAAGAGAAGATACATTCTCTAGAGATATAATGTGATATAGCAATTGCTTAGAAATGAGAATTGTTTATACATATTATGCGTAGTCAAAAGAGGATTTGGCCGATCCTTTCACTTATAAGTGAAACATCGAGAGGTTGAAACTTTTGCTAATTTGAAATATATCAACAATGATGGGAACTCAACCTATGTGATTGGAGATCCCTTGAAGTAGGTTCATATGGGTAATAACAAGTCATTAGTTGATCAAACATGCACTATTAAATCGTGTCTCTTCCTATGGTGTGTGTATATAGTGCAAGACTGCAAAGAATGTGAGGTTGAGTTATTATACCCTTAATCCAATAATCCATAGCCTATTATAAGTGGTGTATTGTGCTGCAGAATACACTTGATGGATGGACCTATATTAGTGTGGAGTGAGGCCGCTCCTATGAAATTGATGGCAAAATTTCTAGAGCACTCATGAAAATCAAGCGCATACATGGCTTATTAGCGCAAAACGTGACAAACAACAAAGTGTGTGCGAGTATAATGTGATAGATAAAACACTAACCTTACAAAAGAATTTTTGGTTCATAGAAGTTCTAAACTTCACCAATTTTTCTCTAAGTTTAATCTTGTTTTATCTAGTCTGGTTTATAGTCCAAGAGACACCAAATTTGACACATTATGCTCATTTCTGAAACCAAAACTTTTTATTTTACTTTATTACTTAATATTCTTTTTGAGTTATGTAGGGGATTGTTAGAAAAATAATTTTTATAACTGAAAAAGAAATATTCAAATTGATGTCTAGGTTCATTCTTTTAAAATTATGTTCATGTGCTTTTATTACACTAATTGTTTTGAAAATATTTCTTTAATATTTTTAACTGATGATTGATAAACTTGAATTCAATCTTAACAAATAGATTTTATTAGCCTTAGTGGCTTTTATTTTGTAACACCCATTTGAATAGCCTTTGAATGGCTTTTAATAATTTTTAAAACGTTGATATATATATATATATATATTCCTATGTATTACCTTGAGTAGTGGATGAAAAAAGTAAAAACAAAAAACTTTTCTTCTCATTTTTTCTTTTGTGTTGGGTTTTCTTTATTCAATCTTTGTTGTTTCTATTCCTAATTTGTACTAGAAGAGCTTGTTGAATCCTGGTGGATACGCCTAATTTTATTCATCCCGATGTGGGCGAAATTGTCACGACCCAATTTCTCCCTTCCGTGAGTTGTAGTGACGGCACCTAGTCTCTACAATTAGGTAAGCCTAATACTTTGCAGAAATGAAATAAAACATGAACATTATCTACTAACAGTAACGAATATCTCATAAACAACTGAAAGCCACTCGGCATATACAATTATCACTTCTGAATTGAACATAACAGTTTCCAAAACCCAGAATACCGCAAGTCACAAGCTTTTCAGACGTCCTATCTGTTCTATACATCATTTTCTATAGAAATAAGGAAAAATGAACACAAAGCGATAGGGGGGGGACTCCGAGGATCTGCGTCGCGAGCCGATGTACCTTGAAATCTCCAATAAGCAGAAGTGACTGCACTAGCGGTGAGGCTGGTAAGATGAACATGGATCTGCACACGAAAAAATATGTGCAGGAAGGGCGTGAGTACACCACAATGATACCCAGTAAGTGCCAGTCCTAACCTCGGTCGAGTAGTGACGAGGTCAGGTTAGGGTCCTACCGGAATATAAAGGCTGAAATTTAACAAGGAAGAAACATATTAAAATGACGGCTCAGTACACAGCAAAACAACAGGGGATCTCCCGAGATACCGTCTCGTAATCCCAAACGTAAATGTGCAGGGGGATCTCCCTGAATACCGTTTCGTAGTCTCAAAGTAAATATGCAAGACAAGGGGATCTCCCGGAATACCATTCCGTAGTCCCAAAGTAAATATGCAGTACAGGGGGATCTCCCAGAATACCATTTCGTAGTTCCAAAGTAAATATGCAGTGTAGGGGGATCTCCCGGAATACCATTCCGTAGTCCCAAAGTAAATATGCAGTGCATGGGGATCTCCTGCAATACCGTTCCGCAGTCCCAAAGTAAATATGCAGCCAAACAATAGAATTTGATAGTTACGGAACGAAATCTTACAATTTAACCTAAGTACAAGTTAAAGAAAGACAGGTAAAAATCATAAACATGTTGCACATAGTTCAAGCAAACGGTTAAGGCAAGTAGGCATGCTTTCTGAGTCTAACGAGATACTACACATGCTAATACATTCAAATAAGAGGAAAGACAGGTTATTATTTAATGAAAATTGGGTTTTACAATAATTAGCCTGTGTACCTACTCGTCACCTCACGTACATGGCACTTATATATCAACAACAATACCAATCCTAAGGGGAGTTTCCCCACACAAGGTTAGGCAAGCCACTTACCTCGAACCAAGCTCAAATCAATCTAAAATAATGCTCTTGCCATGAATATCCGACTCCAAATGGCCCAAATCTAGCCAAACCAATCACATAACATAAATATAACTACAAGAAACTAATCTAGTGAACGAAATCAAAGTTAAAGCAAGAATTTGGAAAATCACTCAAAAGGCCTCCTTGGGCCCACGCCTCGGAATCGGGTAAAAATTATAAAATATGAACTACCATTCACTCACGAGTTCACTCGTATCAAAATTATCCAATCCGATTCCTAAATCCCACTTAAAACTTAGAATTTTGTTTGGGGAACTTTTTCCCCATTTTCTCGACTTTCTCACTCAAATTCCTTAATGAAATGAAGAATACAACAATATATTAATGAAATATAATAAAACATCGAGCTAGGAATCGTTACCCAATAACTTCCTCTGAAAATCCTTCAAACTTTCGCCTAAATCTGAGCTCTCCAAGTCCCAAAATAAAAATGAGACCAAACAGTCGAAATTTCCCCTTTTCCGCCCAACAATTTTGCTCATGCGACCTCTGAATCGCACCTGCAGCGTCGCACCTATGGAAATCCCACCGTAGGTGCGGAAATGACTTAAGGGACCTGGGATCGCTTCTGCGATAAGGTGGTTGCACCTGCGCGTGCGTACCTGCGGAAAATGTCAGCTTTTGTGGTCCCTAGCCGAATCTGTGATTCCTCCCTCGCATCTGCGGACATCGCAGATGCGGAAAAAACCCCGCACTCGCGAACCCAGCCTGGGCTGAAGAACTCCTCCTCTGCGCTTAACCATCCGCATGTGCGACCCCGCACCTGCGGTTCTCCCACCGCAGGTGCGAAAACACCAGAAACCAGCAACTCAGAAATTCTCCTAAGTCCAATTTTCATCCGTTAAGCACCCGAAACTCACCCGAGGCCCCGGGAACCTCAACTAAACTTACCAATCAATCCTACAACACCATAAAAACTTAGTCGAACCTTTGAATCACTAAAAATAACAACAAAACACCAATTACACCAGAATTCAAGCCTAATGAACTTTGAAATTTCTAAATTCTACAAACAACGCCGAAACATATCAAATCTCGTCTGACTGACTTCAAATTTTACAAACAAGTCAAAAATGACAACAAGAACACATTCAAACTTCCGTAAATCCAATCCGAATCTGATATCAAAATTTCTACTGTCGGTCAAAATCGCCAAAATTCCAACTTTTGTCAATTCAAGCTTAATTCTACTACGGACCTCCAAATCACATTCCGGACGCGCTCCTAAGTCCAAAGTCACCAAACGGAGCTAACAGATCCATAAAAAATTAAATCCGAGTTCGTTTATACACAAGTCAACATCCGGTCGACTTTTCCAACTTAAGCTTCCAATTAAGAGACTAAGTGTCTCAATTCACTCCAAAACCCAAAATGAACCCTCCCGGCAAGACACAATAGCAGATAGATACATGGGAAGCAGTTAATAGGGGATCGGGCCTCTAAATCTCAAAACGACCGACCAGGTCATTACAAAAATATTCTTAAGGACAGTGTTAACACGCCTCAAGATAAACCCTTTATTCTTCATAATCATCAAATTATTCCAACATTATGTATTCTCAAATTCGAACTTTGAGAATGAAATTTTCTCCATAAATATATTTTACATTGATGAATAATAAATCTATAATAACACCAATTTATTAATCGAATCATTATATTTTAGGCCAAAAGCGAAAAAATAACTACTATATATACTCAGTCAGGATTCGGTAGGAGCAATTCGAAGCATGCTCTCAATTTCAAAGTACGAGACTGCAAAGAATTTTCTTTGTTTCAATTGCTTTACACCATTTTTGTTTGATCAGCATTATTTGATTGATTTTAAATTTAAATAAAACTAAACTTTCTCTTTAGAAATTAAATGGAAATTTCTAAAATATGTAATTAAGTTAAATATGTTTCAAAATGTTCTCAAAATTTATTTAGTTTCAACTCTCTGCAAGAACGAAACAAACATTTTGGAACAGAGAAAGTAATAAACGATAACACACATATACAAATTTTTAAAAGTCGAAAGAACATGGCACTCTGCTCAAATTAGAAGATGAAATCGAGAAGCAGAGATTCAGAGAACGAAGAAGAAGAGAGGAGAAATGAGAGTAGCTTGATAGAGAGAATTTAGAGAGAGAAAGGAAGTTTCTTCAAAATTCAAAATCAATTAGATGTGATGTATACATGTGTATTTATATTAGTGAGCTAGATTATGCTAAGTAGGATTAACTAACTAACTAACTTAATCTCTGACAATTAACAAACTAACTAACTTATGGTGAAATTATTAAAATGCCCTTATTAGTTAAATGGCATTTTCCTCAACACTCCCCCTCAAGCTAGAGGGCATAAAGATATTTAATTTCCCTAGCTTGGAGCTCAAATATTGATGGTGTACTATGTTAGGTCCTATTGTAAACATGTAAGCAAAATGCTCTCTTGTAAGAATGTACTCAGTTTTGACCATGCCTTGTTGGATCTTTTCTCTTATAAAATGACAGTCAATTTCTATATGTTTTATTCTTTCATGATAGACTGGGTTGGTAGCTATTTGAATAGAAGCTTTAGTGTCTCAAACAACTGGATGATCAATTTTTACATCAATCTCCTTCATTAACCCTAGTAACCATGTTAACTCAGCAACAGTAGATGCTAGGCTCATGTATTCTGGTTCAGCAGAACTTTTGGATATTGTAGTTTGTTTCCTGGACTTCCATGAGACTAGTGAGTCACCTACCTTGATCAAATATCATGTGACTGACTTTCTGGTGTGTGGACAAGCTGCCCAATCAGCATCACAAAAAGTTGTTATTGTTTCATTATTGTTGCTAGATAAGAAAATGCCTTGTCCTGGTTGACTCTTGATATATCTAACAATTCTTAATGCAGCTTTCATGTGGGATTCTTTTTGCTGCTGTATATATTGACTGAGTTTCTGAACACTGAAAGATATATCAGGCCTAGTAACTGTTAAGTATAGAATTTTACCTATGAGTCTTTGATAGCTACCTTGATCTGCTAGTACCTCATCCTCTGCTAGATTAGTTTTGCAGAAGTATTCATCAAACACTCTTGTAGTGAGTTTTATGCTTGTATCCATAGGTGTATTGATAGGTTTAGATGCTGCTAATCCAAGTTCATATATAAGTTCCAAGGAATACTTTCTTTGATGCATCAGAATTCCTTGTTTTGGTCTTGCAAATTCTATTCCAAGAAAATATTTTAGCTCCCTAGATCCTTCATTTTGAAGGTCTAATGTAAATCTACTTTAGTGTCTTGTACCAGTTTTAGATCCTTTTGACTTTCATCATTTATGATCAGTGAATATGCTTGATTAACAGTTGGAAGAGGGCTTCTCATGAGAATCTGACTCCTAGCTTGAGAGTATGATACATTAAGACCTATGAAAAATTGATATACTTTTAACTTTTGCAGATATACCACGAAATCTCTAGACCTTGGACAGTCATATCAAGGAACTGGAATTAATGCCTCAAACTCTTCCCACATATCCTTCAATCTTGAGTAATATACTGATACAGGAGAAGTACCTTGGGTCAAAGTAGATTTTTGTTTGTGTAAATTGAATGTTCTTGAATCATCAACTTTATAGATTTTTTCATATAGATCATCCCAAATAGACTTTGCATTAGACGCGTACATTATACCACCAAGAACATTGTTATTTACAGAAATCATGATCCAAGACTACACAATAGCATTTACTCTTTCCCAATGATTCCACATAGTTGCAGGAAAGTTTTCTTTACTACAAGAATGCTATACCATCCCTAATTTATTCCTTCCTAACAGAGAAACATGCATACATCAATACCAAACTGAATAATTGTTGATACATGTTTGTTGAAAGGAGAGTATCTGTATTCCACTCACATCTGAGGGATGAAGGAACAGAAGATGATTATAATCCATACATGTGGTTGAGTTGAAGCTCCAGTGGTTTGACTCACATGAGCAGCATCATCTTGTTCATTTTTTAGACCTATCTCTACACGTCTTGAATTTGTCGATACAACCAAGAAATTACAGTAACTGAATTTGAATTGCGGAAAAAGAATTGGATCAATTCAAAGCTGGATTATCTTGATTTGATTGCTTTGACTTCATGCTCAAATTAGAAGATGAAATTGAGAAGCGGAGATTCAGAGAACAAAGAAGAAGAGAGAAGAATGAGAGTAGCTTGATAGAGAGAAGTTAGAGAGAGAAAGGAATTTTCTTCATTATTCAAAATCAATCAGATGTGATGTATACATGTGTATTTATATTAGTGAGCTAGATTATGCTAAGTAGTATTAACTAACTAACTAACTTAATCTCTGACAATTAACAGACTAACTAACTTATGCTGAAATTACTAAAATACCCTTATTAGTTAAATGACATTTTCCTCAACACTCTCCCTCAAGCTAGGGGACATAAAGATATTTAATGTCCCTATCTTGGAGCTCAAATTATTGATGTTGTACTCTGTTCAGTCCTTTTGTAAAAATGTCTGCAGGCTTCTCTCTTGTAGGAATGTACACAGTTTTGACCATGCCTTGTAGAATCTTTTTTCATATAAAATGACACTCAATTTCTATATGTTTTGTTCTTTCATGATAGACTTGGTTGGTAGATATTTGTATAGAAGCTTTAGTGTCGCAAAAGATGGTAACGGGATGATCAATTTTTACATCAATCTCCTTCATTAACCCCAGTAACCATGTTAACTCAGCAACAGTAGATGCTAGTGATGTTTTAGACGTCAATACCACATAAGAAGATAAGTTACTTTGTGTGGTACCCAGTTTTCGAGTGCTGTCTCAATAGAAGAACCTGGTTCTTCTTGATGTATTTATTTCTACTGTCGTGGAATATTAAAATCAGTAAAGTAAAAACACAAGGATTTTTACGTGGAAAACACCTGGCTCAAAAGGTGAAAAAACTACGACCTACTCCTCAGTAGGATTTGCTCAAACTCTTCACTAAATACTCTGAGCCAAACGGACTTACAAAATAAAATCTTTTGTAATTCTAGGACTAACTCTAATCCCTTTGTAGTAACTAGCCCCTAGCTAATTTCTACACGCCTCAAGTTAACTCTAACTTGAACAATGCGTACCTATTACAATTGCTTCTATGAAAGCTGAAAGATACAATATTAAAACTCCTACTACAATCAACTAGACTCAATAATTAATCAGATGGAACTGGTTCTTCAAGTTGATCTGTAGCCTTTTAATCGCACAATGACTCTACTAGCAAATTGACTCTGGGAACTTTGCTTTCAGACTTTTGATTCACTTCAGCTTTTGTGCGTGTAGAATTCCAGCAGAAATACATCAAGTATTTATAGAGTCAGTTGAGCTTGTCGTCCAATTCTAGTCCAACTCTACCTGGGTGAACAAATTCGTACCAAACTCAACTTCCTTTCTTTTGTTACTTTCCTTGCTGAATTCGACTTCAATCTTCTCATCAGTTTGCAACCTTTTCGCATTAGGAGACAATATCTTGGTTCATTGATATTTCACATTCACAAATATCTCCTATGCATATACGGTTCATGTGCCAGCTATTCAGTTCAAGATGTGTGCTCTGATGGACCTGGTTCAACTGGTCAGCCATTTGTCAATCTTCAAAACTATGCAGTGACATGGGTCAACAAATTCCCCCTTTTTGATTATGATAAATTATGTGCTTAATCATGTATACACTTCAAACACTTTGAATGGTTTTAAGCATTAATCATAGAGAATCCAGGTTCATTAGGTTATAAATATCATTTTGAAATTTTTTTTTGAAAAAGTTCTTCAGTACTTACAGTACATACATCACATATCTTCCCCTTTTTGGCATCATCAAAAAGTTTGCAAAATGATACACTTACCATATTTATTAATTATTACTCATGGCCATTGAGGCAACTGCAGGTGCAAAGCATGACTAATCAACACAAGAAGCCAATAAATGTTAACTAACTAAGAAATTGAGACAAGTCAATAACTAGAAGCAAAATTCATTGATTAGTAACGATTATCAACCACCATACACAAAAACAAAAACAAACCAACCATGAGATAAAAAAACAGAGCAAAAATAACTGAAACTGAATAACTGGTCTAAAGAGGGGTTTTGGAAGCTCTGGAAAGCCTAAGGATGGGAAGGTGCAGAGGAGGTTGTGGTCTTGGATTGTAGGAGAGAAAGCATCTGCTGAAGAACACCCTCATTTTTTTCCTTCTCCTTTTCTAATTCAGCCCTAAGAGCATCCCGCTCAGCTTCAACCTCAATCACACGAGACTTCAAACGAAGGATCTCCATATCCTTAATCTCGTTTTCCTGCACCAGAGTTCTAACTTTTCTGTTGACTGGTTGCTTCCTAGATGAACCAGGTTCATCCATAGGAACATTTACATTGTAGTCACATGTCAGCAAAGTTTCCTTCCCAAAATAGTCTTTGGCAGTAGCCATCTCAGCCTTCTTTACTGGAACCCCAAAATGTGCAAGCACTGCTGTCAGAATGAAGCCATATGGAATTGCGTGTGCTTTGGTTCCATTCATAACTCTGTCAAAGATTTGGATGATGAAAGCCGGCCAATTTATTTTCTTTCCCCTGTACAAGCATTCCATCAAGGTAAGATCCATATAATTTGCAATGTGACTTCTTTCTTGTCTAGGCAGTAGGAACTTGATGATGAACTCGAAGAGTAGCTTGTGCTCTGGCTTCATTTCACTCTTGTAAACCGGCCTGGGTTCAATATCCTTCTCACTATCACTGAAGAATCTGGTGGTTTTGGTTGTTGAGGCCATCCCATCTAGACAAGGCCATCTTTGCCCTGTGTAGTCCTTATAGCCCTCAGCTGGTATGTTCAGAATAACACCCAGTTCTTTAGCATCAAAGGAAACTTCAATTCCTTTGACCATGGAGGTGACCCCGCCTTCCTTGACAATGGCATTTCCCATGAATTCTACCAACTCAGCCCTTGCCAGCCTGCCTTCCATGCGAAGGACCAGGTCCTTCCAGCCCTGCACCTCCAGAGTTTCCAGCAGATATTTCATTCCAGGATCCTCTAGATCCTTCACCAGCTTACCCTTTAGTATTGTTCTTTTTCCAAACATGGTAACTCTGTCAGTCACCTCTCCTATTTCTTCACCTTCTCTCCACTCCAGTCTGCATCATCATCCTCTTTCTCAACAATTTTCACTTTCTTTGGCTTGGCCCTGGTCCTCTTAACAGATCTTGTTGGTGTGACAGACATTCTAGTTGACTTCTTTGAAGAATCCTTAGCCTTTTTGGGTCTTGGTGTATCAGCCACACTTGGAGCAGGCTACTCCTCCTGTTGGACCAGGTCCAACGTCGTCTCTTCAATCTCAATAGCCTCAACAGGCTCTCCAACTTTTGCTTTTCCTTTTGCTTCCCTCTTCTTCTTGCTCTCTTTCAGAGCCTTTCCTAATTTCTCTTCTTCATCTATCACAGTGCTACGAGTAGCTCTTACTTTTGGACCAGGAACATCAGCAACTTCAGAAATTTTTCTTTTCTTTGAAGGAACTGGGTGAGTTGCCTTCCTGAGCTTCTGATTCCTTCTTTTCTTGGGGTTATAGGACTGCCCCAATTTCTTCAGCCTTTCAGTCAATGTTTCTTCCCCAGATGAACCAGGTTCATCTGTTCCTTTCTTCAGACTTGCAAGACCTGCTGCAGCTTCCTCAACTATGCTTCCCCCTAAATCTGTGACGTTTTCTCCAAATGTTTCAGGAATGGGACCACAGATAAACAGCGTGGTACCATCCTCCCCATATCCCCTCACATCTTATTTTCCCTCTCTCTCAAGAATTCTTTCTCTTCTACCACCCTTCTTTCTTCCAGGTACTTCAACATCAATAACAGACCCAACCAACACGAATCTTTTATCAGCAGAAGTAAATTCAAAATTGATTTCCGAATTACCTTTTTCAGAACTGGTTGAACCAGGTGCGTCTTCCTCATTGGCTGATTTAAAGGATTTACTGGACGAATCTGACTTAGTACCTTTGTCTTCTTTAATAAGATCCTCCAAGAATTTTTCCCTATCCCCAGAAGCAACAGATTTCCGGGCAAGAACTTTGACACGACGATTCTTGGGGGCAAGAGTATTGTTTGGAGTGGGTTCAAGAATGGGTGTATTTTCAGGGGTTAATGAAATTTCTGGTGATTCAGAACTGTAAACGGATGGAGAATTGGAGACAGATTCAGAATTTCCTCCATCATAATCACGATTAGGTGATGAATTAGAAGAAGAAGATGGTGGTGGTGAAGACATTATTATGTATTGTTAGGAAGAAAAGACGAGTTATCAATTTTGGGTTGTGTATTATGAGTTGAACTTGGTTTGAGGGTAGCTTTATGAAGAGAAGAGTAATGATGACATTTTATAAGATGTGGCTAGGGAGATTCCAACCTGGAGAATTTGTACTCAAGTAGGAGTCTAATCGCCGAAGGACTGACTTGATTAGACATTTAATTTCCCCTTAACCTAGGATAATTAGGTGAAGACTGGACTTCTTGAAACTGGTTCAATTTGGGTGATTACGAAGTATTTGTGTTTGAACCAATTATGGAAAGAATCTTGCTCGTGTATGACTGTAATTGAATTAATATATGGAGAAGAGTACATACCTTGTCAGTCATATGAATCAGCATGGATGAACCAGGTTCATCCTGTTAGAAATCTTTAAATTGCCTCAATTTACAAAGATAGATAAAATTATTAGTATCAAGGGAATCATATTAATACATGGCACAAGATTATGGCAATAAATACATGATGTTGAGCAATTATTAATCTGATTAAGTACCTAATTAAAATTTTATAGATAAAAAAAATTCATTTATATATATATTTTTTTTCAATCAGGTGATCTTAATCATCCTTAATTCCAGCTTGTTTCTCTCAAAATGCTCCCTACTAAGTGCTTTAGTGAATATATCAGCAATTTGATTATCAGTAGCACAAAATTCGATTGAGATCATTCCTTTTTGTAAGTTATCCCTTAGGAAATGGTTCCTAACATCTATGTGCTTCGTCCTTTTGTGATGAACCGGGTTCTTCGACATACTAATAGAACTAGTGTTATCACAAAAAATAGGAATGCATCCCACATCAATACCAAAGTCCATGAGTTTTTTCTTTATCCATAACAATTGTGCACAGCATGAGGCTGCATCCACATATTCAGCCTGTAGACAAGGCTACTGAATTTTGTTTCTTGGTAGCCCAAGACACAAGGCATAAACCCAAAAAGTGAGCCATGCCTGAAGTACTTTTCCTGTCAACCAGGAATCTTGCATAATCAGCATCAGCATATCCTACAAGGTCAAAATTACTACCTTTAGGATACCAAAGGCACAAATCAGTGGTGCCTTTCAAATGTCTCAAAATTCTCTTTACTGCAGTGAGGTGGGACTCCTTTGGATTTGCCTGAAACCTAGCACACAATCCCACACTGAACATAATATCAGGTCTGTTGGCAGTGAGATATAATAGAGACCCAATCATCCCTCTGTATAGCTTTTGATCAACAGATGAACCAGGTTTATCCACATCCAATTTTGTAGTTGTGGCTATGGGAGTGTCTATATCTTTTGAGTCTTCCATTTTAAACTTCTTGAGCAATTCTTTCACATACTTTTGTTGGTGGATCATTGTTCCATTTGGGTTTTGCTTAATTTGAAAGCCTAAGAAAAAGTTTAGCTCACACATCATACTCATCTCAAACTCACTTCCCATTAGCATAGCAAATTCCTTGCTCAATTTTTCAGAAGACCCCAAAAATAATATCATCCACATGTATTTGCACAACCAGGAGACCCTTACCCTTTTTCCCTTAAGAACAAGGTACTATCAATTTTGCCTTGTTTGTACCTATGTTCTAGTTGGAATTTTGATAATCGTTCGTACCATGATCTTGGTGCTTGTTTGATACCATATAGAGCCTTGTCAAGTTTGTATACGTGGTCAGGTGACTCCTTGCTTTCAAAACCTGGAGGCTGCTTGACAAATACATCTTCCTTCATATTGCCATTGAGAAAGGCACTCTTAACATCCATCTGATGAAGAGTGAATTCCATGTGTGCAGCAAATGCTATAAGAAGTCTGATTTCCTCCAGTCTTGCCACAGGGGCAAAGGTCTCATCATAATCAATTCCTTCTTCTTGAATATACCCTTGAACAACTAATCTTGCCTTATTCCTTGTAACAGTTCCATCCTCATCGAACTTGTTCCTGAAAACCCACTTGGTGTCAATCACTGATCTATCTAGTGGCCTGGGCCAAGTGCCATACTTGACTTCTTTCAAACTGATTCAGTTCTTCTTGCATGGCATTTATCCAATCAGCATCTTGTAGGGCTTCCCCAATGTTATTTGGTTCGATCATGGATAGAAAGGCATCAAACGCACATAGATTTTTCAAGGATGATCTTGTTTTGATTCCGGATAACAAATCTGTTATGATGTTCTCAAGAGGGTGAGACGTTGATATCTGTGTGGTTTAAGTACCAACTATTCATTCCTAAATGATTCCATAGTGTCTTGTTGCTGTGAAGCAGGATCAGGGCCAGGTTGCATATGTTGAATGTCCCGTGTCATGATGTTTGGGGTAGGTGAACCTGGTCCATCACCTGTTCCACCTTCCATGCTTGCTTCAATGTGATCAATGCTTANCAAAATCCCTAAGGTGGGATATGTTGGGCTTTCTCCCTTTAAGTAATTCATAGGGAGTTTTCTCTACCATAGGTCTGGTCATGCATCTATTGATTATGTAACAAGCAGTGTTTATTGCTTCAACCCAGAAGCTGTGAGGTAATTTTCTAGATAGAAGCATGGTTCTTGCCATGTCTTCAAGAACTCTGTTTTTCCTTCCAACAACCCCATTTTGCTGTGGGGTTCTAGGAGCAGAAAATTTATGATTAACACCATGTTCATCACAGAACTCAGCAAACTTAGCATTCTCAAATTCAGTACCATGGTCAGATCTTATTGAGGCTAGTTGATGTCCTAATTGATTTTGAGTTTTCTTTACAAATGAGGTGAACATATCAAATGCTTCATCCTTAGATGCCAGGAATAAGGTCCAAGTGAACCTTGAATAATCATCAACTAGCACCATCACATATCTCTTACCACCTCTACTCAGAGTTCTCATAGGACCACATAGATCCATATGAACCAGTTCCAACGTCCTGGTGGTACTGACTATTTTCTTACTTTTGAAAGAGGACCTTACCTGCTTCCCCCTGGCACATGCCTCACAAACTTTGTCCTCCTTGAACTTAATGTTAGGAAGTCCTACCACTAAGTCCTTAGAGACTAGTTTGTTAAGCTGAGTTAGACTCGCATGACCAAGTCGTTTGTGCCACAGGAGGGGATCACTGTCCAACACACTTAGGCAAGTGAGTTCATTTTCAGACAGTGTGGACAAGTCTATGACATAGATGTTATTCATTCTTTTTCCCTGCAAAACAATCTTGTCAGTAAGCAGGTTAATCACAAAACATTTTGTGGAAGTAAAAGCAACCAGGTTATCTCCGTCACACAGTTGTGATACACTGATCAGGCTATATTTCAAGACATCTATTAGATACACATGTTCAATGGATCGTGTGTCATCCTTACCTACCTTACCAACCCCAATGATTTCACCTTTCTTTCCGTTTCCAAAGGAGACATTTCCTCCTTTGAGACTTTCAAGTGAAAGGAACTGTTCCATGTTCCCAGTCATATGCTTTGAGCAGCCACTATCCAAATACCAAATTTGGCTGCCTCCTCTCACTTGAACCTACAAAAGAATCAGGGGTTAGTCTTAAGAACCCAAACTAGTTTGGGTCCTTTTCTATGAGAGAATGGATGAATCAAGTTTTTCCTTGCCCAATTTGGTAGACAGTTTTTCCTTTTCACAAACCTCTCATTTCTTCGACTGGCCTGCTCTTTTGCAGTACACTCAT
>ML319693.1:0-61548 GCA_005239505.1 Nicotiana paniculata | reverse complement strand
TACTTTAGAAACTTACTCTATTTCCAGAAAAACATAAATGAGAAAGGAAGGTATGATTACTCTAGACATGAGGCCTGTTGCGGAATCTAATGATTGTGTACTCACATGTATTCACCATATAATTTTTCTATACCATGTGCCAATATTTGACTTTTAATTATAATATTAGAAGGTCTAAACATAACGACTGGATCTTAAGTATTTAAGAGATAAAATGTCTTATATTTGATATACAAAATATAAAGGAGTCAAAAGAGTTTCAAATGACTCAACTAGTTACTTTTAAATCTATTTGAACACTCATTCTTCACAAATGCTCATAACCAAATTAGTATTTACGGATACTAAAATTCAGTAAAATAATGATTTAATCCCAAATTTATTTTCCCTCTCTTTTCTACGGCAGCTATATAATCAAGGGACGGGGCATGAAGCAGCTGCTAAATAGGCAAATTGAGACTTACTACAACACAATAAATTGAATAATCAATTGTATTTCTCCAAAATAGTAATAATTGGCTCATCCAGAGCCGTCAATTAATTTGGTACTACCACATATTCATCAACATCAATGCGGTGAATATCACTTTCAAGAAGAAAGTTATAAATTATGGTCATTGTCAAAATTATATGCAAGATCTATTTCTTGCATTAGTGTTATCCGTTAGTAATCACATTGCCAAAATATTTTGGCGTAAAATAGGTACGTGATCAATGACCATTCATGCCATAATAATGAAACTATTTTCTTATTTCATCTCAAACCTTCTTTTAGAGTTGAGTGTGGTATGTTCACTACCACTAGCACGTTCATATTCTTCCAAGAATGAATATGTATTCATAAATCAGATGTTGTCATATTCTCATCATGAATGGACCATAATCATCTATTATGTACTTTACAAAATCTCATGTCAAATAGATGACAAATATAACTTTCAAATAGTGAAAGATTATTTTGAGAATTCTTATCATTCTCATTATCACAAATATGACGATTATAATTTCGTCTATTACCACGTCCACATCCATTGATACCTTCACGGTAATAATTTGTCTTCTTTCAGACTTATCATATATTGGTATCACATTCTCTTAAGGGGAATGAGAATGAAGTAAATTCAATGGAACGAGTTTCTATTTTTTTTTCCACAATCATACATGAGTTTGATCATGGCAAGACATAAAAATTTTACCACTTTGGTGGTTATAATTTCTAGCAAACTCTATAGGAGTTATAATCAAAGTTTATTGTCTTTGCTTACATTTAAAATCAAATTATAGAATTTAAAAGAGAAAAATAAAGTAAAATACTTACCGTAAATCCAAAATTTAATCATGAAGGAAGTTCATGGAACAACTGATAATAATTATGCTCAATCCCAAGGCTTCTGCTCAATTGGTTAGAGTCTCGTGCTGATAACGTGTTATAAAACAATAAAGAACAAGAACAATATTGCAGAGAAAGAGAGAGAGGAAATTCTTATTGAATTTTTGGGATGAATTACAATGGAAGAGGACCTCTCTATTTATAGGGAAAAAGTGACTTAGCCACCAAGTAACTAACCCTAGATCTCTCTAGAATATAGACATTCACCATAAATAGAATTCTATTTATAACAGCTCCATTTTTTAGCCGTATTTTTGCACACATTTAGACTAAATAATTTGTATATATATAGAAAGAAATCAAGAAAGAATATTTTTGCTTCCATTGAAATAAGAACCAAATACCTCAACATTTTTTTCGTACTACTACTCAAGTGATACGTGAATTGCTCAAGAGAAGTTTTTCTAACCCGATTGAAATTGTGAGACGGTTCGTCTCTAGACCCATCTGCCGCCCTAGAGAAGGGGCGCAATATTGAAATTGATGAACCGGAGAAATGAATTGAAAAGGAGTGGAACGAAAGCAGACAAGTGAAGACCAAAAGAGACAGGCTTATGACAAAACACTACCCAAAATGAAACCCAATCGATTAATCGGTCGGTCGAACAAACAAAGACCATAGTGCACTCAAGTCGTTCGCTTCTATACCGGTTCAGAATTTCATTTTGAACTATAAATTTCTTCAATTGACCCATCAAGAATAAAAGGGAGCAGGGTATATCACTTTAATTATCACTAGATCACATCTTTGAACAAAAGAAAAATTGCTTACTTACTTTTAGGGTCGTTTGATAAGGGAATAAGTTAATCGGGGATGTCGTTTAGTAGGAAACAAGTTATCCCGAAATTATAATGATGAGATTATAATGCAATAATTAAATAATGATGAAATTATTTAGTGAATATATTTTAATTGGAGGGTGATTGGTTCGTTGGATTAAAATGGAATATACGGGGTATAATATAAATATGTGTTTATGTGTATACTAGATATGTTGGAATAAACTTTTATTTTAATTTTATCCTTGAATTGTTTAAAAGACTTTGGGAGAAGAGCATTGGAGAAGGACATCTTTGTCATTTTAGTGCTTATCCTAGGATTAATGTATCCCTAAATTATTATCTCGCCCTCAATGCGGGATAAAATAATACCCAATTATGAGATTAATTAATTTCGAAATTGCTAATCTCGAATTAATTTTTTAACCAAACACAAGATAAAATAATCTTTCATCTAATCCCAAAATTATTATCCTCGTCACCAAGTAGGAGGTCCACTTCTATTGGCGTTTTGGATTGTTGTCCACTAGAATGTGTATAATTTTACGTATTTACATTATATACAAGTTAATTATGATAAAAAAAGAAGGTGGTAACTTATTGAAACCGGTTAGATTACGCTAGATATGTAAATAATTATGACACCAAAAATTACTAGATTACTGTGCGAACTAGTTTAACATAAATGTTGCGTAAAGTAGAAGCGGACTCAGAATTTTTATGCGACGGGGATACATTATTCTGCTCAACCAGTGCCCCCTAAATACTTTTAGTGTTTAGGGTGTCAACTGCTTTAAATTAACCATTTTCAAGGCATTAATAATTCCTATATAATAACCAAGTAACACAATTAGGTATATCATTATCCTAACTGCAAACCCGTTCACGATACTCAGGTTTAAGGTTTTGCTCTACTCAATCTTATATGCAATTTAGAATTCCCTCTCGCCAGTTCAATCCTAGATTCGTAGATAGTATTTTATTGGTGATCGAGCAATGAAATAATTAAGTGCAAGATTGAATAAATAAATCAATATGATAAAATAATAAGAACAATTCAAGTTTCAAACTACCATGTTCATGTAGCAATCAAAACTCTAGAACTAATAACTATAAAGTTAAAGAAAGAGAAGAGAAGAAAAATTAGTTAGAAATCTTCTCCAAACGTGGTTTGCTTTCTGCTCTTCAAAGTGGCGTGTTTTCCTCCTAAAATATGATAGATCCTCCAAATTAAGTTTAAGACCTCTTTTATACGAATTAGGACTATGTAAAATTGAAATAATCTTGTTTCGGGCGAAAGAGAAAAACTCCCGCACGCAAGATCCAGGCCAGCGCGTCGGCCTGGCCGCCCAGGCGCACAAACAAGAATGTTTTTGCGTTCTTCACCTAGAATTTTATTTCCCTTTTTAATTATCCACACTTGTGGGATAAAAATCAAAAGGTATTTCCCCCCCCCCCCCTCTCCACAACAATCCTTTATTTATTCTTTTTTTTTCTTTTTTTTTTCCTGTGTTTTATTAAATTTTTCTTCAAATTTTTCGCACTGCTTATTCTTATATAGTCAAAATATAATATTAAGCACGAAATAATATAATTAATACTCAAAATATGATTAAAGGTGCTATAATATGAGGCAATAGTGATTAAATATATGCATTTCTGGATGAACAACATTTAAGAAAAGTATGAAGATTTTGAAATTTGTGGTCAAATAAGACTTAAACATTTGTGTGACCACAAATCATCTCATTAATGTAAAATAAAAATTATAAAGTTAAATTATTTTTAAATATAAAAAGAATTACAATTTTTTTGGGAACAAATTAAAAAGAAAAAAAGTATCGCATGTCCTTTTTTCCCCAAACAAATATGTGAAGGTCCTTCCGCATCGCAAAAGGACAAGATAAACAAATTTCACTTTTGGGAGAAAAGTGAAAGCAAAAATAATATCACAATGGAGCCAAATGATCGGAAAGACTTGACTAATCCATATCTTTTTTAATTATGTCACAAACCAATGAACAGGAGCCGGTGATATCAACTCCATTAGCATTAATATACAAACTAATCTCAATCTGTACCCTAAACCTAATTTAGTTACGTAGAAAGTACACAGAAAAAGGAAATAAAAGTCTTAAAAACAGATGAGCTTGGTCCAGTATTGTGACAAATAGATTCTCCAAAACCTAATCTTTTTTCAGGTCATGTTCCAGCATCAGAAACGGAGCCATGATTTGAAGTTATTAAATTCAATGTTCTACCCGTTTTTATGTTACTGAATTCTAAAGTATGAATTTGTACCTATTCAATAAAATTTTTAAGACAAATATAAAATTTGGACTAAAACTACTGAATTCGATCGGACCCGTTGTTAAAGCTCTAGCTCTGCCCCAGTTCAGCATTCTTGATAAAAAGTGAATGCAAGATTTCAACTTAATATTTACTGATATTACAACATTTAGTACTTTTCATGAGAATACAAGCAAGCATAGTATAAATAGATATATTTAAATCTTTTCAACTACACGTGTGTAGTTCCTGTAAGCAGACAAATTTTATTGGATTTTGTATCACAAATTGTTCGGACTATATTAAATTCAAGACAATAGTTCAAGTAAAAATTATGGCTAATACAATTGAATTAGTGTTGATATCCAATTTTTCCTTAAATTATTTTCAAACTTGTATATATACTTTCAAAATTACTCCTTACAGTAACTGGTATTTCCTCACAGCTTTTCGTATTTTTATTAAATTATTTTACTGTTTATTTAACAGTTTATATTCCATAATTATTCATAAATGATATAATTTCAAATCATTTTTCTTGCTTAACATGTTATTTATATCCTATTTAATTCCCTTAGGAATTTATTATTTCACAAATTAGCCAATATTGGCATCATTAGTTAATCAGCAGTTTTTTACAATTACAGCACAAATGTGCATTTATATCATTTTAAAATCAATGAATGATCATTTATAATTTTTATATCTTAGTCAATCGCCTTAATTTTATTTATTTGGTCTGAATTTATTTTTACACAATTATTAGCTATTTTTTAATTAATTATCTTATTTAATTGAGTATTTAACGTTTAGCCCATTTCTATTTAAATTATAACCAGTTTTAAACCCACCCCACCTGACCCAAAACCCATTATCTAACCCAACCCAAACTCACAAATAACCCGGCCCAACCCACACTTGATCTGAACCGTTGATCAAATGAGATCAACGGTCCAGATCAGTGTTACCATAATTAAACCTAATCACTACCCCCCTCCGACCCCTCATTCTCTCAACACTCACTCTCTCTCTATCTGTCTGTTACTCTCTAGTTCTCTCTAGAAGCCTCATTTGGCTTCTCTTCTCTGATGGAGTCCGGTCATCTTCTCCGACTGGTTATCTGATCATAAATCATGGCTCCTCATCGCCTCTTGGTTACCCACCCACTTTGCACCAGTCCAGTGATGCTCTGGGGCTCTCAGGCGAACCTGGAGCGGTCCAACTCACTTCCCATGGTCCCGTGCCACTTTCCGTCCTCCCCGGCCGTTTGAGTAAGTTTACAACCTGTTCCGGCTTAGGCCAGTGCCGTCTTTGAGGTTCCTCTTACTTCTCTGGGTTCCACGAAACCCAAACCCTATGTCTTTCGATTTATTCTAGATCTACTTTATATCTATAGCATTCCGAAGTTTCTTTCTATGTTTTTCTCTGAAAACTTTCATCTTTAAACGATCTTTCAATTTTAAAACTAAGGGTTTCACAAACCCCTTTCGAAATCGATTTTCCTTTACTTCTGCTTTAATTTATTCTATGTTTTTATTTGTTAATACTCTTTGATTCAAAGCTTCTTACGGAAAATCCCCAATTTTTAGGTTTTTTAGTCCGTCTTGTTTGCTATGTTTAGCCAATCTATATACTTCTTCTAGGCTCTCTATGTGCTCTATGTTTCTTTCTCTAATTCATGGTTAGGGTTCCTGATACCCTCTACTGACTCTGTGATATTTTCTTCGAACCTATGATTCTGTATGTTCTGTACTGATTTTTTTCGAATTGTTTCCCTTGATTGTGTGATACTTTCCTTGATTATGCCTGGTTCCCTATGATTTCAATTACAGTCTAGATTCACTCGACTAATTTTCAGAATTAAACCCATACTTTGTTTTGTGAATATGACATCAGTGTGTACTTTCCTTAATTACGTGTTATGAACCTGGTCTTTATTACACACTCCATGCTTTTACTACCCCCGTTATGGTAAGATCACTCTAGTTGATTCCTTTCCCTGATTTAACTCTGATTGGCCCGTTTGAACTTGACTCTCTTATTAAAGGGAGTCCAGACCTTTGATTGAGAATGATTGGTTATTATTTCCATAATTATGATAGACTAATTATTCCTTACCTTATTCTCTTTACTCGTTTTCAGAATTATAAACACCCTACTCTCCTTAGCATAACAAAATGAATGGATACACGAACACACACACAAATAGCACTCATATTGCTCTGAACTCTCACTTGCTTTGCTGCATATTCTCTCTTGTTCTTTTGGCTACTCAGTCGGCTGAAAGCCAAGACTGAACAACTTATTGTTTCTCTATTGCTCTGCATACCAATGTCCTATTGCTCTACTTCTCTGCACCTTGTTGTTCTATTCTTACTCCTAACTGGTATGTTTCTAGTTTAAGTTTATAGCATCCAACTCAACATGTTTCTCACGTTTATTTGTCTATGTGATTCCCCTTTCCCTTTAATCTAACATGTCTATTGCTTTCCCTTATATGTTTCCATCATGAATCTGCCTGACTCCCAATACTATGAGCATGTACCCCCTAATACTTAGTTATTATGTAAATCCTAATGTTGGACCTAATATGTGACTCTGTTTGACACCCTTCAATTTGATGCTGTTAGATTCCTGGCATGAACATTCTGTGATAACTAGGTTGTGATTGTTTAAACCATATAGCACTAGCCTAAGGACTATTTGTGTGCAAGTCTGCCTCTACTATGCGACTTATTTGTTCCCTAGTCCCCCTATCCCTGTTTGTGTTTGCTTCCTAAACCATGTATGTTTTGGTTGCTGATTGTCCTGTTTTTTCTTCTCCAAAACCAGTTTTCATAAAACAAACTATCATGTTGTTCTCTGAAGCTATTTTTCAAAACAGTTATTTCCAAAAGCTACTTTTCAAACTCAACTCTTTTCTAAACTATAGGCACGTCTCACTACTCTTAGCTCTAAGTCCAGCCCCCTTCGTGTGAGCACTGCTTTGGGGACCATTTGAGTACCCACTGAACTTTGACACACAAGGCTGGCATTCCACACTGCACTTACTCATTCCTGGCTAGGGTACTTAGGTGTGAGCACTGTCTGGGGTCTTCTGAGATCCTTAGGAACTCTGACGCACCTGGGTTACAAAAGGTCATGGCATATGGCATGTTTGGATCTGGATACTTGGGCCTACTTTTAGTCTCTCTATAGTAACTTCTTAATCTTCTTACTTATTTTTGTGTAATTCGTGCAAGGCTGGTCTGTAATAATTAATTGTAAAAACGATTATGGGCTGGATAGTGAAATAGGCGGGGTTATGCATGCTTAGTATAATTACGGGTAGAAACCATGCTATAGGATTTATTTTGTATATGTGTGCAATAGCTACCATGCTTAGGGATACTTTCCATGCATGCATTAGAGAACATGTTTTAGGCCCGTTTATCTCAGCATCTTTGCCATACTCATGCCTCACTTAGAAATCATGTTCGTAGTTAAATGACTAAAAATGGTTGTTATGTTACTGTCTCTGCATCTTCACGATCACCATGTCTAGAAATCCTGTTTTAGGTTAAAAACATTAGTCATCAATATTTGCATTAGAGATCATGTTACCTTAGGAATTCATTCTCAGCATGCTCATATTACCTATGCCAAACTCATGTGTTTAGGACATACTGCTATTTGCATTAGAAATCATGTGCTAGGTTTAACAACTTAACTACGCTTCTGTATTTCCTGTTTCGAGTAAAAAAGATGTGTTAATAAGTAAAGTCCGCCCTAAAATAATAGTATATTCTGATTTCTGGAAACGTTTGTGCATTTAGAAAAGCATGCGTAAGTTTGCATCATCCTGTATGCATTTAGATATCCTGTTTTGTAGGACACTGCATTCACATTAGTTTAAATACTCACTCATTTACCACGATTAGGTCTAAATAGGATAACTGGAGTTTGTTAAACTTGCCTAGGCAAGCCTTAGGCATTAAGTTTATTAAAACTGGAAAATCTGTCTCTTGTTATTGTTTGGCTAATTACATATCAGAATTCATAGTCTAGAACTGGTAAAAATATCTCTTCTGAAACTCAGTAATCAGACTGCCCCATTACTGTATTCTCACTTAAACATCATGCTTTAGGTTCTTAAATTCAAAGACCTCTTTGTGTTTGAGTCGTGCTAGTTATGTGTATTAATTTGTGGAGGGATTCATGAGCCTCATATCTGCTCTTGTGTGGCCCCTATACTTGTAGTCCTAAATGTTTTATTTGTCGCTTAGAATTTGTCCTTTAAACCTAGGAGTTCTGCCTAGCACCTACCCTTTAGGATAGTAGTCCTAACTTCCTCCAGGAATGATAAGATGGGACGGGTAATAGCACGCAATAGAATCTGTGACCAACATACGCTTTAATTACCTTCACGGGGTGGGAAGGGTAGAATACGGATATGATGACCGGTGCGTTGATACCACGTGTAGCTCCTCTTCGAGGAGTGATTACCAGGTATTGCATTGATGTGATCCGTATTACTTTAAACCTAGGATATTTTCTCAAATATTTACTTCTAATTTCTTTTAAACTTTCAATAAAACTCCAATACTTGTTTGAAATCCCCTCTTGTGTGAGCCTTGCTTGTTATTTGTTTATTTGTCTGAATTCACAAAACCATTTGGCCGGGACCCACAATTGTGGATCCTGAGGGGTGCCTAATACCTTTCCCTTGGGATAACTTCATGCCCTTATCCAATCTCTGGTAATGCAAACTAGTTCATGAGTTAACTATTCAAGGTGCCCTAACGCATCATAAAATCGTTAGGTGGTGACTCTTCCTTTAACTTCTTCCTTCCAAAGGAGTTTGTCCCAAAAATGTCTTGAACCCGATCTCCGCGAGGAGAGAAAGGGAGGTGCGAAAGCATGGCGACTCTGCTGGGGATTATAGGCTTTTACCATTTCAAATTGTTTCGTGAATTTATGTCTTTATTTTAAATACTTGCACCCTTTCCTATTCCTTTTGCATGCAATTAATTGTTTACTTCAAATATTTATTTTTCCAAAACGTAACTGACATGTCTTTTTGTTTCCTTTTGTAACTGTTTTAAATCATTATTACTGTTTTTACCGCTTTCTTTAACGTGCAAATACGTGACAACTTGTTTTAAATACTTATTGCATAAATCATGCTCAACATTCATACTCCACCCGTGCCAAACAAAATGCTATAGCAACGCTTGATGAGTGGTTGCACGCTTCCTATGTTATTACCCCCTAAATTCGGAAAGGCTTATTAACGGTAAACCAGTCGATCAGCGGTGCAGTCGACGATTCCGTGCCTTTCCCCTTTGAGTTATCCGCTCAAAGGTACCAGTCTAAAACCACATAGAAACCTTACTCTGTCGAACTGTTGCATGCATCATGGTCAAACCTGGTCAAAGCTAAAGTGTTGTCCGCATGATAGCTTTTAAGATAGCCTTATCCAAAAGTCCACTGGGTTTCCCTAAACCCAAAAGGACGCCCTCACGTTCTATTCATTTATTTGGAGAAATAAATGTTTCTTGCTAATTATTGACGTTAAATAGTCGAGTCCGGTGGGGGTAAGGGCCTAACCTTTTTGTTTTGCAGAAAAAAGATGAGGCACGAAGTCTCTAGATTCGGCATCGTCTCCAACATTCACTCAAAATTGCTGAGTTGGTGGGAGGATTTACACTCTAGCAACAAAGCTATCGTCAGGAAACATTTGGGTAATCTACCATTACTTCTGGAAATCCAGCCTAACAAAATGATAGTAGAGGCTGCTACCCTATTCTGGGATCGCGAAAGGTCTGTGTTCCGCTTTGGGAGCATCGAAATGGCACTGTTGATAGAAGAGATAGGGGGTTGGCTAACCTAGTATGTGAAACACCGGGTTTGCAGATGCCTGAGAACCGCGCAGGCAGAAGTTTCCTCAAAATGATGGGTCTGAAAAAGAACGTGGAGTTGGTATATCTGGAGGATTCGTACATTCCTTTTGATTACCTGTACGAACGGTATGGCTACAGCAAATCATATCGTACCTACCATGATGAGTTTGTTATCACCTGTCTGGGACACGTCCATCGCCGAGTGTTCGTGTTTATGGTCTGCTTTTTAGGATTAATCGTGTTCCCGATGAAGAAACAAAGGATCCATACCAGGTTAGCCATGGTAACTAAGACCGTAATGGAAGGGTTAAATAGGCAATATTGCAGCATTGTGCCCATGATCGTTGTAGATGTGTACCGGGATTTAGAAAATGTCAACAAGGAGCAAAACATTTCGAAGGTTGCAATTTGTTACTCCAACTCAGGCTTGTAGAACATCTCCAAAAAGGGGAATATCGACAGGACATCCATCGCCGAATGTGGGATGACCACATCGCTTTCCATTACCGAAAGCGAATGAACTATATCCCTGACATGTTCGCTCAACCTGAGGACGCCGAAGGATGGGTCAAGCTCTTTGATAACCTGACTGAAGAACGGGTTCAGTGGATGTTCGAATGGTTTCCAACGGATGAGTTCATCATTCGATCCGGAGACGCATCATTTCTGGTATTGATTGGTCTCAGAGGGACCTACCCTTACGTTCCTCTTCGAGTTATGAGGCAGGCAGGAAGGAAACAAGTCATCCCTAGAGTCGAGAAGATGAGCCATCTCCGAGCCGACTTTCAAAACAATGATAATCTCACAGGTGCCAAGCTCAGCACCTATGGCACTGCAAGGTTATACTCGAGAAAGACACTATCGAGTCAGACAGGTATCACGCCGGTTATACCTATTTCTATCCGGGTTGGTTAGAAGAAGATCTGGGTGGTCAGAGCAAGCCAGGGTACGTACAAGGTCACAGGATTATATATGAAAGGGTTGAAGCACAAGTCAAGTTCAACCAGTTGCGTAAAAGGATCCGGGAGATTGAGGATGATCACCATATGATACATGAGTCCAACAAAAGACTGATCGAGGAATGGAAAAACATGGCTATTAGATCCAACAAAAGGCTGGGATATTTGGAACGAGGTATAATCGATTTAGAAGAAAAGTTCATCAAAAGGGTTGAAGATTGTCAAAAGGATGAAGGAGCTGTAGGGGATATTTAGCCAGAACTTATCTGTTGCTGGGACTTCGCGAGCTGGGAAAGCTGTTAGAAGAAAGCAGGAATGCCGAATCTGGGGAAGGTCCTTTTTGGACCAAGAAGATATGAATGTCTTTATTTTTTTAAACAATGTAATAAGTCCAATGGCCATTAGTGATTTTTATTTTTCGTCTGTCGTTTTAGGATTCGTCTATTTCTCTTATCAATAAAATTAGTCATTTAGCATTTTAAGTTCTCCAAATCAATTTGTCGCTAGGCCTACCTCGGGCACAAAGAGGTCCCCAACTTAGGACACGCTTTCATTTCCGCATTATGTGTTTAAATACTGCAATACCCTTTTCATAATCCTCACTGACTTGGTTACCTTTTTTTTTTTTTTTCTTACTCCCCTCCCCAAAGATTAGTTCGTACATTCTGGCATCATCAGCCTATCGCACAAGATCCAAAGGCCCTTCCATACAGACTGTAATCAAGGGGGCATATCTCAAGAACTGGTCTATCAAGACAACCAAAGCTCGACGAGCCTCCATCAAATGGACATTGATTCATATGAAGACGACATACCTGACGAGATTGTCAAGGAAGTTGAGAACTTTGAGAACAGAACTAAGTCCAACCTGGATGAGACCGCAGTTATCAACCTGGGAGATTTAGAAAACGTCAAGGAAACTCGTATCAGCACTCATTTGTCACCATCAGAGAAGAAAGAATACACAGAGTTTCTAAGAGAGTATGAGGATGTGTTTTCATGGTCGTATGATGACATGACTGGTCTAAGTACGTCTATTGTGGCTCATAACTGCCAACCAATCCAACGTGTCCACCAGTGAAACAAAAGCTCAGAAAGTTCAAACCCGACATGAGTTTGAAAATCAAATAAGAGGTTACCAAGCAGATCAACGCCAAAGTCCTTCGGGTAGTGGAGTATCCGACATGGTTAGCTAACATTGTACCTGTACCGAAGAAGGACGGGAAGGTCAGAGTCTGCGTCGACTATCAGGGTCTCAACCGGGCCAGTCCGAAAGATGACTTCCCTTTGCCAAACATACACATTTTGATTGACAACTGCGCCAAGCATGAATTACAGTCCTTTGTGGATTGCTTCGCTGGTTATCACCAGATATGGATGGATGAGAAAGATGCTGAGAAGACGGCGTTCATTACACCGTGGGGAGTGTATTGTTACAAGATGATGTCATTTGGTCTAAAGAATGCAGGGGCCACTTACACGAGGGACATGACCACTATATTCCATGACATGATTCACAAAGAGATCGAGGTGTACGTCGATGACATCATTATCAAATCAAAGAAAGATGCTAATCACATGGAGAATTTGGGGAAATTCTTCAATCGGTTACGAAAATACTATCTGAAACTGAACCCCGTGAAGTGTGCATTCGGGGTTCCTGCTGAGAAGTTGCTGGGATTTATTGTAAGCCGCCGGGGAATAGAGTTGGCTCCGTCCAAGGTCAAAGCCATTCAATATTTGCCACCACCAAGGAACAAGAAAGATGTGATGAGCTTCTTGGGGAGGCTTAATTACATCAGCCGGTTTATAGCACAGTCTACAGTCATCTGTGAGCCGATCTTCAAGATGCTAAAGAAGGAAGCTGCAACTAAGTGGACCGAGGATTGTCAAAGGGATTTCGACAGAATCAAGGAGTACCTCTCAACACCGTCGGTTCTGGTACCACCTGAGCCAGGTAAACCTCTGTTACTCTACCTTGCAGTGCTAGATGGATCTTTTGGCTGCGTTCTTGGGAAACATGATGAGATGGGAAGGAAAGAACAAGCTATTTATTACCTCAGCAAGAAGTTCACTCCGTATGAGGCCCGATATTCTTTATTAGAACACACTTGTTGTGCTTTGACCTGGGTCGCACAAAAGCTGAGGCACTACTTCTGTGCCTACACAACATATCTCATATCAAGAATGGACCCATTGAAGTATATCTTTCAGAAGCCCATGCCAACTAAAAAGCTAGCCAAGTGGCAGATCCTGCTGAGTGAATTCGACATTGTTTACATGACTCAGAAGGCAGTTAAAGGACAAGCTCTGGCAGACCATCTTGCTGAGAATCCCGTAGACGGAGAATACAAACCCCTGAAAATCTATTTTCCCTGATGAAGAGGTATCATTCGTAGGAGAAGACATTGTAGAATCCTACGATGGTTGGAGGATGTTCTTTGATGGAGCAACAAACTTCAAAGGAGTCGGTATTGGAGCGGTACTAGTATCAGATACCGGTCAGCATTATCCAGTATCCGCCAAACTCAGATTCCCTTGCACCAACAATATGGCCGAATACGAAGCCTGCATCTTGGGACTCAACATGGCCATTGACATGAACGTCCAGGGGCTGTTAGTGATTGATGATTCAGACTTATGTGTACATCAGGTACAGGGAGAATGGGCAACCAAGAATTCCAAGATATTACCCTATTTGTATCAAGTTCAGGAGTTGAGAAAGAGGTTCACAAAGATAGAGTTCCGGCATGTCCCCAGAATCCAGGACAATTTCGCCGATGCTTTGGCTACTTTGTCATCTATGATTCAGCATCCAGACAAGAACTTCATTGATCCTATTCCCGTAAAGATCCATAATCAGCCAACTTATTGTGCCCATGTCGAAGAAGAAGTAGACGTAAATCCTTGATTCCATGATATCAAGGAATACTTGGCAAAAGGAACCCGGAGCTTGCAAATGCCACTCAGAAACGCACGCTTCGAAGGTTGTCTACTAATTTCTTTCACAGCGGAGGAATCCTGTATAGGAGGACTCCCGATTTAGGTTTTCTAAGGTGCATCAACACAGAAGAAGCATCCAGATTATTGAAAGAAGTTCATGCCGGGACCTGTGGCCGACATATGAAAAGTTTCGTTTTAGCAAAGAAGATACTCCGAGCTGGTTACTTTTGGATGTCTATGGAAATGGACTGCATCCAGTATGTTCGGAAATGCCACCGTTGTCAGATACATGGAGATATGATAAAGGTACCTCTCAGTGAGCTCAATGCTACAAATTCACCCTGGTCGTTCGCCGCCTGGGGCATGGACGTTATTGGGCCAATCGAGCCTGCCGCCTCTAACGGACACAGGTTTATTCTGGTCTCCATTGATTACTTTACTAAATGGGTCGAAGCAGCATCCTACAAAGCAGTTACCAAGAAAGTTGTGGCCGATTTTGTCCGCGATCGCCTTATTTGTCGATTCGGAGTTCCAGAGTCAATCATCACCGATAATGGTTCTAATCTCAACAATGACTTGATGAAAGCCATGTGTGAAATCTTCAAGATCAAACACAAGAATTCCACATCTTACATACCTCATATGAATGGAGTCGTTGAGTTCGCTAACAAAAACATCAAGAAGATACTAAGAAAGATGATAGAAAGACACAAACAGTGGCACGAGAAGTTATCATTTGCCTTATTGGGATATCGCAACACAGTTCGCACCTCAACAGGGGAAACTCCCTAGATGCTAGTTTATGGTACTGAGGCTGTAATTCCTGCTGAAGTAGAGACCTCATCCCTGAGAATTATACAAGAAGCTGAGCTCAGTGACGCAGAGTGGGTAAAGAGCCGTTATGAGCTGCTAGCCCTTATAGACGGAAAAACAATGAATGCAGTTTGTCATGGTCAACTATATCAGAACAGAATGGCCAGAGCCTTCAACAAGAAAGTCAAGCCAAGACGATTTACACCAGGGCAGCTGGTGTTAAAGAAAATCTTTCCACATCAAGATGAAACCAAGGGGAAGTTCTCTCCCAACTGGAAAGGCCCGTACATGGTTCACAGAGTGCTGACAGGACGAGCACTCATACTTGCAGAAATGGATGGAGAAGTTTGGCCAAAACCAATCAATTCAGATGCAGTCAAGCTCTACTATTTGTAATCTTCATGTTTTCTCAATGATGTAAATTGAACTACGCCTGACATGATTCCCGTTTAAGAGGGGATACTTAGGCAGCCCTATGGGTTCGGTCACAATTCAATAAAAATCTATTTTTCCCCCATAATTGGAAACTGGGGCAGAATTTTGAGGAGGACCCTCAAAATTCCGAAGCAAGCAGCAGGCCAGAAGTATTCACCCAGCCAACTGGGGCAGAATTTTGAGGAGGACCCTAAAAATTCCGAAGCAAGTTCAGCCAGTCGGCACGAGCAGCAGTCAGAGTCGTCCACCCAGTAAACTGGGGCAGAATATTGAGGGAGGCCCTCAAAATTCCACAGCATGAGAGGTTGCAATGTCTCGAACAGTGTCATGTCGTCATTTCATCTAAAACTATTTTAGATTATATATTATAATTTTACAAAATCATGCATATTTATCGAAATAACTTGTTTAGCGAGCGCTACCCCAATGATGCGAACAATATCGTGATCAAGTAGACGAGCCAAGAAGAGCCAGCGGGAATGCGAACTAACCTTCCCCTTTACAAAACTCACGATCTTTCTTTGGGTGCAGGGACAAATTACAGAATCCCCAAAACATATTATCCGCTCAAAGGACAGACATCGTTCCTCAAACTCATCGCACACGCCAACATTTATTATCAGCACAAACGATGCTTCATTATCACAATGCTCTACCGCAATTAATGCCAGATACGAATTTTTGTTGTCCTTCCTTTAAATCTTGCATAAGGCTACCATTATGCCTTCCGAGACTAAGCACTGTCTCCATCTGCATTTTTATTTCCCACGTTGCATAAGGATACTATTCTGCCTTCCGAGACTAAGCTCTGTCTCCATCTGCATTTTTAGTTCCCGCATTGCATAAGGCTACCATTCTGCCTTCTGAGACTAAGCATTGTCTCCATCTGCATTTTTATTTCCCGCATTGCATAAGGTTACCATTCTTCCTTCCGAGACTAAGGATTGTCTCCATTTTCATTTTTATTTCCTGCATTGCATAAGGCTACCATTCTGCCTTCCGAGACTAAGCAGTGTCTCCATCTGCATTTTTATTTCCCGCATTGCATAAGGCTACCATTCTGCCTTCCGAGACTAAGCAGTGTCTCCATCTGCATTTTTATTTCCCGCATTGCATAAGGCTACCATTCTGCCTTCCGAGACTAAGCAGTGTCTCCATCTGCATTTTTATTTCCCGCATTGCATAAGGCTACCATTCTGCCTTCCGAGACTAAGCAGTGTCTCCATCTGCATTTTTATTTCCCGCATTGCATAAGGCTACCATTCTGCCTTCCGAGACTAAGATCTGTCTCCATCTGTATTTTTCCTCCATTGCATAAGGCTGCCATTCTGCCTTCCGAGAGTAAGCACTGTCTCCATCTACATTTTTATTTCCTGCATAAGGCTACCATTCTGCCTTCTGGGGGCTAAACGTTGCCTCTTATTTACCTTTTAAAGCAACCATTGTATCTGTCATTATCTACTTTGTTTCTTTCCGAGCTAAGCTCTGCCTCTTTTAATTTACAAGACTAAGCTCTGTCTTGTCAGCCTCATACTATTGCACTTCTCATGGGATGAAATATCGCCAACCTATCCAAAGGCGTCATCGTTCATAGGCACCATATTCATGGCCCGCGGATCCCTTTTTATCACTCTACATATCATTATTCAAAGGCATCATGGTTAGGAGGCACCATCCTCATGGCCCGAGAACGTCATTTCATAGCCTGCGAATCCCGCATCAAGCGGTTCATGGTCCAATGGGAATCTGCATCATGTTTAAATTATGCACAATCTATGCTTGTTATTCGTTTGCAGGAAATCTGGCTAAGAACAGCAGCTAGGCAAGAGCGGAGCGCTCCAGTTCTCCTAGCTACCCCGTAAGCCATTTTGTTCACCTTACCTTGCACCTTGTGTCCGTCCTTGTGAGACTTCACCGGTGACTTATGAACTACATACGACTTGATTTCTGTACAACCAGGGATATGTAGGCAACTCAGAAGCCAGCGTGCGACCTAAATCTTTCATACTATTTCCCTCCGGTCAAAATTGGCCATCATATCTTTACCTGTCAACTCTTTCATCCTTTCCGGGTAAAGAGGGACAGTTGTTGATACCCAATTTTTCCTAAAATTATTTTCAAACTTGTATATGTACTTTCAAAATCACTCCTTACAGTAACTGGTATTTTCTAACACCTTTCATATTTTTATCAAATTATTTTACTGTTTATTTAACACTTTATATTCCATAGTTATTCATAAATGATATAATTTCAAATCATTTTTCTTTCTTAACATGTTATTTATATCCTATTTAATTCCCTTCGGATTTTATTATTTCACAAATTAGCCAATATTGGTATCATTAGTTAATTTTAGTAGTTTTTTGCAATTATAGCACAAATGTGCATTTATACCATTTTAAAATCAATGAATGATCATTTATAATTTTTATATCTTAGTCAATCGCCTTAATTTCATTTATTTGGTCTCAATTTATTTTTACACAATTATTAGTTATTTTATTAATTAATTATCTTATTTAATTGGGTATTTAATGTTTAACCCATTTCTATTTAGATTATAACCAGTTTTAAACCCACCCCACCGAACCCAAAACCCATTCTCTAACCCAACCCAAACCCACAAATAACCCGTCCCAACCCCACACTTGATCTGAATCGTTGATCAAATGAGATCAACGATCCAAATCAGTGTTACCATAATTAAACCTAATCACTACCTCCACGACCCCTCCTTCTCTCAACATTCACTCTCTCTCTATCTCTCTGTTACTCTCTAGTTCTCTCTAGAAGCCTCCTTTGTCTTCTCTTCTCCGATGGAGTCTGGTCATCTTCTCTGACTGGTTCTCTCACCAGAAACCATGGCTCCTCATCGCCTCTTGGTTACCCACCCACTTTGCACCAGTCCAGTGATGCTCTGGGGCTCTCAGGCGAACCTGGAGCGGTCCAACTCACTTCCCATGGTCCCGTGCCACTTTCCAGCCTCCCCGGCCGTTTGAGTAAGTTTACAACTTGTTCCGGCTTAGGCCAGTGCCGTCTTTGAGGTTCCTCTTACTTCTCTGGGTTCCACAAAACGCTAACCCTATGTCTTTCGATTTATTCTAGATCTAATTTAGATCTATAGTATTCCGAAGTTTCTTTCTATTTTTTTCTCTGAAAACTTTCATCTTTAAACGATCTTTCAATTTTAAAACTAAGGGTTTCACAAACCCCTTTCGAAATCGATTTTCCTTTACTTCTGCTTTAATGTTATTCTATGTTTTCCTTTGTTAATACGCTTTGATTCAAAGATTCTTATGGAAAATTCCCAATTTTTAGGTTTTTTAGTCCGTCTTGTTTGCTATGTTTAGCCAATCCGTATACTCCTTCTAAGCTCTTTATGTGCTCTATGTTTCTTACTCTAATTCATGGTTAGGGTTCTTGATACCCTCTACTGACTGTGTGATGTTTTCTTCGAACCTATGATTTTGTATGTTCTGTACTGATTTTTTTCGAATTGTTTCCCTTGATTGTGTGATACTTTCCTCGATTATGCCTGATTCCCTGTGATTTCAATTACAGTCGAGAATCCCTCAACTAATTTTCAAAATTAAACCCATACTTTGTTTTGTGAATATGCTATCAGTGTGTACTTTTCTTAATTACGTGTTATGAACCTGGTCTTTATTACACACTCCATGCTTTTACTACCCCTGTTATGGTAAGATCACTCTAGTTGATTCCTTTCCCTAATTTAACTCTGATTGGCCTGTTTGAACTTGACTCCCTAATTAAAGCGAGTCCAAACCTTTAATTGACAATTATTGGTTATTATTTCCATAATTATGATAGACTAATTATTCCTTACCTTATTCTCTTTACTCGTTTTCAGAATTATAAACACCCTACTCTCCTTAGCATAACAGAACGAATAGATACACGAACACACACACAAATAGCACTCATATTGCTCTGAACTCTCACTTGCTTTGCTGCACTCTCTTGTTCTTTTGCCTACTCAGTCGGCTGAAAGCCAAGACTGAACAACTGATTGTTGCTCTATTGCTCTGCATACCACTGTCCTATTGCTCTACTTATCTGCACATTGTTGTTCTATTCTTACTCCTAACTAGTATGTTTCTAGTTTAATTTTATAGCATCCAACTCATTATGTTTCTCACGTCTATTTGTCTATGTGATTCCCCTTTCCCTTTAATCTAACATGTCTATTGCTTTCCCTTATATGTTTCCATCATGAATCTTCCTTACTCCCAACACTATGAGCATGTACTCCCTAATACTTAGTTATATGTAAATCCTAATCTTAGACCTAATATGTGACTCTGTTTGACACCCCTCTATCTGATGCTGTTAGATTCCTGGCATGAACATTCTGTGATAACTAGGTTGTGATTGTTTAAACCATATAGCACTAGCCTAAGGACTATTTGTGTGCAAGTCTGCCTCTACTATGTGACTTATTTGTCCCCCAGTCCCCCTATCCCTATTTGTGTTCGCTTTCTAAACCATGTATGTTTTGGGTTGTTGATTGTCCTGTTTCTTTCTTGTGCAAAAGCAGTTTTCATAAAACAAACTCTCATGTTGTTCTCTGAAGCTATTTTTCAAAACAGTTATTTTCAAAAGCTACTTTTCAAACTCAACTCTTTTCTAAACTATAGGCACATCTCACTACTCTTAGCTCTAAGTTCAGCCCCTTTCGTGAGAGCACTGCCTTGGGGACCATTTAAGTACCCATTGAACTCTCACACACAAGCTGGTATTCCACACTGCACTTACTCATTCCTGGCTAGGGTACTTGGGTGTGAGCATTGTCTGGGGTCTTCTGAGATCCTTAGGAACTCTGACGCACCTGGGTTACAAAAGGTCATGGCATATGGCATGTTTGGATCTGGATACTTGGGCCTACTGTTAGTCTCTCTATAGTAACTTCTTAATCTTCTTATTTATTTTTGTGTAATTCGTGCAAGGTTGGTCTGTAATAATTAATTGTAAAAATGATTATGGGCTGGATAGTGAAATGGGCGGAGTTATGCATGCTTAGTATAATTACGGGTAGAAACCATGCTATAGGATTTATTTTGTATATGTGTGCTATAGCTACCATGCTTAGGGATACTTGCCATGCATGCATTAGAGAACATGTTTTAGGCCCGTTTATCTCAACATATTTGCCATACTCATGCCTCACTTAGAAATCATGTTCGTAGTTAAATAACTAAAAAATGGTTGTTATGTTACTGTCTCTGCATCTTCACGATCACCATGTCTAGAAATCCTGTTTTAGGTTAAAAACATTAGTCGTCAATATTTGCATTAGAGATCATGTTACCTTAGGAATTCATTCTCAGCATGCTCATGTTACCTATGCCAAACTCATATGTTAAGGACATACTGCTAATTGCTTTAGAAATCATGTGCTAGGTTTAACAACTTAACTACGCTTCTGTATTTCCTGTTTCGAGTCAAAAAGATGTGTTAATAAGTAAAGTCTGCCCTAAAATAATAATAGATTCTGATTTCTGGAAACGTTTGTGCATTTAGAAAAGCATGCGTAAGTTTGCATCATCATGTATGCATTTAGATATCCTATTTTGTAGGACACTGCATTCACATTAGTTTAATACTCACTCCTTTACCACGATTAGGTCTAAACAGGATAATTGAAGTTTGTTAAACTTGCCTAGGAAAGCCTTAGGCATTAAGTTTATTAAAACTGAGAAAATTGTATCTTTGTATTATTTGGCTAATTACATAGCAGAATTCATAGTCTAGAACTGGTAAAAAGATCTCTTCTGAAACTCAGTAATCAGACTGCCCCATTATTGTATTCTCACTTAGACATCCTGCTTTAGGTTCTTAAATTCATAGACCTCTTTGTGTTTGAGTTGTGCTAGTTATGTGTATTAATTTGTGGAGGGATTCATGAGCCTCATATCTGCTCCTGTGTGTCCCCTATACTTGCAGTCCTAAATATTTTATTTGTCGCTTAGAATTTGTCCTTTAAACCTAGAGGTTCTGCCTAGCACCTACCCTTTAGGATAGTAGTCCTAACTTCCTCCAGGACTGATAAGATGGGACGGATAATAGCACGCAATAAAATCCGTGACCAACATACGCTTTAATTACCTTCACGGGGTGGGAAGGGTAGAATATGGATATGATGACCGGCGCGCTGATACCACGTGTAGCCCCTCTTCGAGGAGTGATTACCGGGTATTTCATTGATGTGATCTGTATTACTTTAAACCTAGGATATTTTCTCAAATGTTTACTTCTAATTTCTTTTCAACTTTCAATAAAATCCAATACTTGTTTGAAGTCCCCTCTTGTGTGAGCCTTGCTTGTTATTTGTTTATTTGTATGAATTCACGAAACCATTTGGCCGGGACCCACAGTTGTGGATCCTGAGGGGTTCCTAACACCTTCCCCTTGGGATAACGTCAAGCCCTTACCCAATCTCTGGTAATGCAAACTAGTTCATGAGTTAACTATTCAAGGTACCCCTAACGCACCATAAAATCATTAGGTGGCGACTCTTCCTTTAACTTCTTCCTTCCAAAGGAGTTTGTCCCAAAAATGTCCTGAACCCGATCTCCGCGATGAGAGAAAGGGGGCGTGACAATTAGTCATTTAAATCCAAATATAATGGGCTAGTCCATTTAATTGGTCTACAAAAGATGAGCCTATTTTACTAGCCCAAGATCCAAATGGTTAGTAGCACATCTTAAAGCCCAGGCTCATGCCACGTGTCGAGTGATGTGGCGATCGAAGACAAACAAGCGAGCCAATAAAATCATGTCATGTGTCAAGAAAGAGTGGCATTCCAAGTCAAATTAACAACCAATAGAGTTGTGCCAAGTGGCTAGATGATATCGGTAAGTTCAAACGGACTAATCAAATCGCACAGCCACATCATTCCCTACAACTATAAATAGAGGTCTTTTTTTTAGTTAAACTTTATATTCTATTGATACTCAAAATTTGAATACAATGAGTCCTAGTAGTAGTTTTGACTCACTACTACCTCTATACATCATATATCAGTGACATGTAATGAGAGTGTCTAACAACTATATCATCTAAATTCTATGCCTTTCCTATACTGTCTATACATTTTATCAAGGAATCCAGTCCAACTTTTGTAGTGATTCTCTCCATTTCCTGTAATGCTTCCCTCGAACATGGATATGTTGGACTATTTCTCTACTAATTTGGTGCTCTTCATATTTATTTCAAATCTGCCTCTGTTCCTCTCTCTCCATATCACAACAACTGTCATAGCAAACACACAACATGTGATGCCATTTATGCCTTTTCTACTCTTTGCTTTCCATCTAGTTCACTGCAATTCATAGTCCCAGTCACCTATACTTCTTGTATGCCCCAACCATAGACACATTTTCACCCACAATCTCTTTGTTACTGAGAATTCAAAGAACAAATGGTCAAATGTTTCCACAGTTTGTTTGCAGAATATACAGTCAATTGGTATAGAAATACCAAACTTCACCAATCTATCCACAGTTGCTAACCTCCTTTGCATTTCAATCCATAATATAAATCTGAACCTTGGATGCATGCTTGAATGAAACATTAGTCCTCTCCATTCGACTTTACAGTATTCTGGAATCATTTTCTTATACATTAGCTTTATCTGAAACTTTTCATTCTTGCACAGACTTTGAAGTCTTTGCTGCAAATCCCCTTGAATCTGTGAATGCTTCATTAGATCTTCCCTGCTATCCAATATCTTCCTTATTACCCAGGTTGTTGCCTTAGGAGTAGGCATTGTGTCCAACTCCTTCTTCTTTATGTAAAAACTATGCACCCATCGTATCCATAAGCAATATTTCTTCCTAGTTAGATCACATAGGTGTTTAGTGACTGCTGCTTTGTTCCACACTTTGATATCCAGTATATTTAGTCCTCCAGTTGCTATTGGTTTACAGACATTATCCCAAGCTATTAATTCTTTTCTAGATACAGTTACATTCCCTGTCCATAGAAACGTTCTACAAACAGTTTCAATCATTTTCAGCACCTTTTTTGGGAAGATGAATATATGCGCCCAATATGTTTGGATTCCAAATATGACTGACTTTATCAGCTGACATCTTCCTGCATAAGATAATAATCTTGTTGACCAACATGTGACTTTTGCTGTTATTTTCTCAATTAGAGGCATATATTGTCCAATACTCAACTTCTTTGAATCCAATGGAATTCCCAAATATCTAAAAGGCAGTTTGCCTTCTATGAATCCCAGTGTTTGCAGTATATCTTCCTTGTTCTTCTGATCAATCCCAGCCATATATATGGCACTTTTATTTATGTTTGCCTGCAATCCAGAAGCTTGTGAGAACCTGTTGAATGCCTCATTCAGAATTCTAATGGACCCTATGTCAGCTCAACAATACATCAACAAGTCATCAACAAAACAGACATGAGTGTTGTTCAACTTTCTACACTTAGGATTAAAGTTAAAGTTTCCATTCTTATACAACTTCTTCAATTCTCTGCTCAAATACTCCATTGCTATAAGAAAAAAATAAGGGGACATAGGATCCCCTTGTCTAATCCCTCTTTTCCCTTTGAAAGGCTTAGTCAGTCCACTATTTAGCACCAATGAGTATGAGACTGTTGTAGTACATATCATGATCCATTTCACAAATTTATAAGGAAAACCAAGATCAATCAATATCTTCTTCAGAAAACTCCATTCCAATGTATCATAGGCTTTTCTCAAGTCTATTTTCATCACACACCTTGGTGACACTCCTTTCCTTGCATAGCCTTTAAAGAGCTCATGGCCTTTAAAGAGCTCATGACTTAACAAAATATTATCCACTATGCTTCTTCCTTCAATAAAGGCAGTATGTGCCTGATCAATCAACCCACCCAGTACCCCTTTGATCTTCTTTGTAAGCACCTTAGAAATAATCTTGTACAAAGTAGTACAACAAGCTATAGGCCTGTAATCTTTTACTGTTGCTAGTGTTTTTACTTTAGGAACTAAAGTAATGGTTGTTGTGTTTATCATCTGAGGCAAACTGTTTGTATTGAAGAAGTCCCGCACTGCTTCAAGGATGTCCTCCTTCACTATCTCCCAGTTTCTTGTAAAAAACTCCACAGGAAAGCCATCAACCCCTGGTGCTTTGTCTTTAGGCATATCTTTAATTGCTTCAGTTATCTCCTCGATAGTCACCTTTTGAATCAATGCTCTTTGAGGTCCTTGTTTTATTACTGTTGTGTTTGCACATGGTAATTCTGTAGCACAATCACCCATTAAGGATTGAAACACATCTATAAATTCCTGCTCCACAAGTTTAGCATCAGTTATCTTCATTCCTGTATCAATGTATATAGATGTGATACTATTTTGGCTGGACCTAATCCTCCATTGGGCATGGAAGTATTTGGTATTAGCATCACCACACTCAATCCAGTATGCCTTTACTTTCTGCCTCATCACCTGCTCCTCTACATTGCTCCATTTCTCTATATTCTCTAGTGCCATTCGTTCTTCCTCTATCATTGTTGTGTCCATAGGATTAACCCTCATTTGACTTTGCACAATATCCAGCCTCTCCCTTGCTTGTTGAAATTTTTGCTTGTATGAATCCATAAAAGCATTTATCTCCTTGAGGTGTTCTTTCATTGTCTTCAGTTTACACCATACTTGCTGCATAGGTGCACCTTCATATTTCTGGTCCCATACCTGCTTAATAGCATTCAAAAACTGAGGGTGTTCCATAACATTTGCATAAAGTCTGAATGGTTTAGGCTGCAATAATTTGTGGTTGCCACATTTCATGAGAATAGGAGAGTGATCTGATATTGAAGGATTCAAATAGTCTGCTTCCACATGTCCATACTGTTGTATCCACTAGTAGTTTCACAGAGCCCAGTCTATTTTACTATACACTCTACTCCTAGTACCTTGTTTATTTGTCCATGTATAGTGCCACCCTTTCGCTCTAGTTGGAGTTAACTGCAAATCATCAATCAATCCTTTAAACCCCTGAACTGCAGCAGCTGTAACTGGAGATCCTATTCTATCCTCAGAGTGTAGAACATTGTTAAAGTCACCACTCAATATCCAAGTCTCCTTATCTGGTATATTAATCTGTCTTAAATTATTCCACTCCCTCTTGTGTCCATCATTTTGAGCATAGATGACACTAAGATGAGTTTTATACTGTGTTCTAGGATCCTCCACACTACATTGAATGAATTGGTCTTTCATATGGCTCACTTTCATTTGAATATTACTTCTCCATAATATCCAAATTCTACCATTCACAACACATTGATAGTTACAACAGACATTCCATCCTTTTGCAATTTTCTTCTGTATTTTCTTTGATTTATGCTCCTTCACTCTAGTTTCAATGCATCCCATAATATCTACTTTATTAGTAGCAATAAGAGTTTTAACTTCTTTTTGCTTATGTGCTTGATTCAGCCCCCTAATGTTCCAGGTAACAATAATCATTTGGATTTTATGGGGTCAGGTGGTCTAGGCTCAGCATGTTGACCACTTCTTCCTTTATTAATGTGCACAACAATACTCTTTCCTTTATCAATATGCTTCCTTACTTTTGCATTAATACAGCCAGTTTCAAGAGCCACACACTCCTGTATTATATTTTGCATTCCACTAGTCCGCAGTGCACCTTCCCTTCTATCTTAGGACATCCTTGTTAAATGAAAAATCAATCTCCCAAACTCTAAGTACCATAGGTTTATTCCTGAATGTGTAGGGTCCTGATTGCAACACTAGATCCATATCAGCTATGGAATTGAATCGAAAAATACAGTATCCCTCATCATGCATTAGGATCTGAGGTTTCGCAGCAAAATTCCATACATTAATCACATAATTCTCCATAGCTTTTCATACGGATTTTCTCCGATTACATATCCAATTAAAGCAGTTTTCAAGTATTCTTCCTGAGATTTCAAATCCTCCTCACACAGTCTAACGATCTTCTTACCATCTCTATAAATTGGAGGCACAAATGATAGGGATTTTCCCATCTGTAAGCTACGATTACCTCGAACAACATCAGTTGTCGTAGGTGTTGGATTCTCCGATCCACTAACTTATGAGTATTGCAGTCGCCTCACTGTTGGATTCATTTTCCCTTCCATTTTTACTGATTGAAGTTGAACCTCCTCATCCGAGCTGCTCAGTTCATGTCCTTCCTCGATCGATTGATATTTCTGTGGGAGAAAAATACCAAAAGTTAGAGGAGGTAGCTCCATCTGAACGCCATTCTCTGGAGTAATTAGCTTCTCCTTTTTCGGAACAGTGCCATGCACGGTTTTCCGGTGACATGCCATTGACTCCGGTGACAATTGCAAACTTTGCTATTGTGCGCTGAGAGAAACTGTAAACGTGCGCCTCATAACCGCTTCAAAGAAAATAGTTTTTAAGTATAATAGAGGTCTTCATAAAGCTAGAAGACACCAGAAGTGATAACAAGAAGCAAGCAGAGAGCTCGTGGATCAAACACCGCAAATTTCTCTACAATCTACAAGTTCAAGCACTCAAGCACTTAAGCTACAAGTTCAAGTTCAAGATCAAGAATGTAGCCAAATCAAATACCAAGGCGTTCAAGATCAAATTACTTGTTCGTGATCAAATCCATATTCAAGTTCAAGAAGGAGATTCAAAATCAAGTTTTACAAGCCCTTGAATCAAATCAAAGTCATGTTCATCAAGATAGTATACATTATTGAAGAATCAGAGGAATACCGTAGAGATTGTAACACTTTTATTATTGAAATTAAATACTCCATTTGTTACATAATTTTTCAGTCTTGATTATTTATTTATTTCAACGCGAAAATTTGTTGTTACAGTTTCAATTGAAGATATTATAAACTAATAGGGCAAAAAGAAAATGAGAATTGTCCTTAATTAATTACTATACCTTATCCACACAATCAAGATATATGATATACAATCAAACCTCTTTATAACAACATCGTTTGTTTGGGATATTCTTGGACGTTATAACAAAGTGATGTTATAAAGAACATATATTATAACATAACATAAGAATTGGTTCCGGAAAAACTCGACTTTTATAGTAAAATATTAATATATAGGGATATTGTTATAGAGATTTATGACTGTATTATCAACTATGGACTACCTTTTAAAGTAATGCTATATACCGTTCTTTGGAGTGGTGACCAACCAAAATTCAACTTCGTGATGCCTTTATTTACTTTTTTGGAGAGCTTAATCGCCACAAAAGTTACTAATAAGAAAATAATTATTATGCAAAAGGAGTGCACATTAATATTTTCCAAGCCTTGACGGAAAATATTCACAAATATGTAAAATAAATATAAATATAAAAATGATTTGGATTAGTCAATATCTTTTATTAGAAAGATAATACTTTAAAAAACAATTTACTTGGCTTCAATAATTCAATTTTGTGTTTATTACTGTTAGAACATTACAGGAAATAAGGTTTTCAATGACAACATTCTTCGGCGACCTCTTTAGTTGTCAGCAAAAGTAGTGCTATATGTCGCCGTTTCGAATAAAGTTCTGCCTAAAATATATTTTGTGGCGCATTATATTTAGTTTTTGTGGCGATCTTAATCGCCCAGAAACTCCATTTGTTTATTTATTAACTTTATGCAACCAAGCTTGTCAAAATAAGTAAAAAATGTCATAAAAGATTGATATTGTAACGATCCGACCGGTCATTTTGCATATCAGGATCCCGTTCCCCTAAATGATACTTCCCATAGCGGCTTATTATGATTTATGACTTGCGGGGACGGGTGGTTCGAGATTCGGAAGCGTTTAGAGTGGTATAGGAACACTTGGTTCCTTAAGGTTGGCCTTTAAGGCCAAAGTTTGACTTCGGTCAACTTTTTGAGTAAACGACCTCGGAATTGAGTTTCGACGGTTCTGGTAGCTTCTTATGATGATTTCGGACTTGGATTATGTTTAGAATGGGTTTTGGATGAACTGGGGGCGTTTCGGCGCCCAATATCGAAATTAGAGTTTCCTTAAGTTTGAAATTTGGTTTGGAATGTGTTTTTGTGTTATCGAGGTCCGAACGGAATTCCGAGACTGGGAATAGTTCCGTTATGTCATTTATGACTTTCTTGATGGTGTCATTCCGAGTAGTATAGGTCGATTCGGCGCATTGTTAGCAAATTCAAGAACTTGAAGTTCTTAAGTTATGATTCTAGGGGTTTTGGGATGTGATTTTGAGTTTTAGTATTATTTTGAGTGTTTCGAAGGCTCGAGTGAGTCCGTATTATAATTTGGGACTTGTTGGTATATTGGGACGGGGGCTCGGGTGGGCCCAGGTGCCTCCTGGACACCATACAAGACCAAAAACCAATTAAAATAGCTGCTGGTGCACCTGTTCTGGTGTGACTGCAGGTGTGGGACCGCTCCTGCGATCCCAGCCTCGCAGGTGCGACACCCAGCGGGCCATTTCTCGCAGGTGCGGACAAAGTTCCGCAGGAGCGGAGCCGCGAGTGCAGTCTCCTCTCCGCAGGTGCGGGCCCAGACTTCCTCATCCATTTCCGCAGGTGCGGTCCTCGAGCCGCAGGGGCGAAACAACTGTCAGGTAGTGTGTTCTTTTAAACACGGGAAAGGCTCATTTAATCCATTTTTTTTCCACCATTGTCGACTTAGGGAGCTTGGGAAATAGCCAATCCACCTAGCTACTGAAAGGTAAGTGATTTCCACTCCAATACTAGTTTAGTACATGAAATCCTAGGTAGATTAACCTCTTAATTAGTGGAAAATCATGGGTTAGAGTGAAAACTTAGGTTTTATGAAAATTTGGAAAAATTACCACGAAATTTTCCATGGAACCATACAAAAACTATATATTAACGATCCTTAGACTATGGGTAAGTGTTTCCTTCAAAAAATTCCGAAATCCGAGCATGTGGGCTCGGGGGTATATTTTAGCATTTTTCAAAGTAAGGTGAAATAACTAAGTAAATAGGAGAATTTCATACTTTTGAGTATAAATTGATATATTTGTATAACATTTGGCTAGTTTCGAGTCCTTGGGTGACGAGTTTGGAGTTTCGGGAGCGTTCTTGACCCGGAGAGTAGGTTCGACACAAGGTGAGTCTCCTTTCTAACCTTGTAAGAGGGAATTGTCCCCATAGGTGATTATAAAAAATTTCATGTCCTTATTTGTGGGGGCTACGATAGCATGAAGTGACGAGAGTCCGTGCGTAGCTACTACTATGTTATGTTGGGTAGTTCTAGGACTCACGAGCATTCTTATATGTGCCTTACATGTATTCCTAAACGTGTTTTGAGTTAATTATTATCCTTGAATTGGCATGAGAATATTAGGAAGTTGTGTTCCATATTATACTGCTTAAGTTCTTGCCTTATATTATAATCTTTGTTAACTCCTTAAAATTGATAATTTTATGTATGTATGCAGCACATGTGTCACATGTATGATTCGTGAGCGAAATAGCCCTACTATCATGTCAACCGCGTCGCATGTTCGATTCGCGAGCGGGGTAATAGATGCATCTATGGTTCGAGTCGTTCGACCCTCGGCAGTGCACTTTTATTTTTGCAACGTTTCAGCCGTACGCTTCCAACCTATTATGTGCTATATGATTTACTGGGAATTTGTTGTAATTGTATAAACTGTTTTCATGTGAAAAGGGAATTTAGTACATTATATGCTAGTGGAATTTAACATGCAAAGGTAATTATAACTATACTTGATAATTTATATCTTTGTGATTTCTACAACTTTTATGCCTGCCTAGTTCCTATTAAATTATGTTATTTAAAAATGTTGACCCTAGTAAGTATCACGTCTACCTCTCGTCACTACTTCTTCGAGATTAGGCAGGATACACATTGGGTACATGTCTGTTTATGTACTCATGCTACGCTTCTGTACTTAATTGTACAGGCTCTGAGGCAGGTGCATCTGGGTATTCATCCGGAGCTCGTCCCTGACGTGTATTTGGCGTGGACTTCTCTGTGGTAGCACCTTGGAATTCCTCTTTTCTATTGCTATGTCTGTATTACTTTTCTTCAGACAGTAGGGCAAACTTGTACTCTCTTTTGGATACTCGTTTCTATTAGATGCCCGTAGACCTGTGACGCCAGTTCCTGGCATGCCCACGTAGTGGATATTCTATTCTTTTGGGTTGTAATTATTGGTGGTGATTACTATATTTATTTCTCACTTTGGTCGTTTAAGTCACTAATTTACTTCAAATTTATGTTTTCGAAAGAAAAACCTCTTAAGTATGGTGAATTGTTTATAAATTAAAAAGGGATCACTAGTAATTAAAGTTTGCTTGCCTGACATCAAAGTTGGGCGCCATCGCAATCTAAATTGGGATTTGGGTCGTGAAAACATGGTATCATAGCTCTAGGTTCACGTAGGTCTCACAAGTGACGGGCAAACCTAATAGAGTCTTGCGGATCGATACGGAGACGTCTGTATTTATCTTCGGGAGGCTATAGGGTGTTAGGAAACTCTCTTTATTCATGTTCTATCGTGTAGTTGATGGTTTAGTAAATCTTATTCTTCCATTCTCTCACAGATGGTGAGGACTCGCGCGGATGACGTTCCAGACCCGGGAGATGCTGCTACCCCCGCCGTCTGAGGCCGTGGCAGAGGCCGAGGGAGGGCAGCAACCCGAGGTAGGGGACAAGGGAGTCCCAGAGCTGTTCTAGTAGCACACCCAGTAGATCCGGCAGAGGATCCTATTACAGAGGAGGAGGGCGAGGTGCCCCCAGCAGATCCTGCCCCAGTAGACTTTATGACGGCGCCAGGCTTCCAGGAGGTCATGGGTCGTATGATGAGATTTATGGAAACTATGACGCAGGCTGGTTTATTTCCAGCGGCTCCTGCCATATCTATGGCAGGAGGGGGAGCCAAGACCCCTACTACCCAGGCTGCAGGCCATGCAGCAGCAGTTTATCAGACTCCGGGCACACTGCCCGTGGGTGGATCCCAGCTAGTGGCAGCAGCACCTAAGCTCAGACCAGTTGCGGACGGCGATCCGCAGAAGTTACTGGAGAGATGTACCTGATTGCACCCTCCTATCTTCGGAGGTGAGAAGGGAGATGCTGCCCAGGACTTTATTGATAGGTGCAGGGACAGACTGCACAACATGAGGATACTGGAGTCCCATGGAGTGGACTTCACTACTTTTCAGCTTGAGGGCAGGGCCCGCAGATGATGGCAGGTCTATATCCTGGGTAGACCGGCAGGTTCCCCTTCCATCACTTGGGAGCAGTTCACTCAGTTGTTCCTATACAGGTATATTCCACCCTCCGAGAGGGAGGAGCTGTGATATCAGTTTGAGCAGCTGGAGCAGGGACAGATGTCAGTGAAAGATTACGAGGCCAGGTTTTCTGAGTTGTCACGTCATGCCCTTATGATACTTCCTACTGATGCTGAGAGAGTTTGGAGAATTGTAGATGGGCTGCACTCAAGTATTAGGGCCAACATGGCTCGAGAGGTGGAGATGGGGACTCCCTATCAGCTTCTGGTCGAGATAGCTCGCCGGATTGAGGGTTATCGTTCGAGGGGCAGAGAGCAGTGTCAGCAGGATAAGAGAGCTAGATTTTCAAGAGATTTTAGAGGTGCCCTAGCCATGGGTAGAGGTCAGTTTGGTAGAGGCCAGCCTAGCAGGCCTCCATATTCAGCTCCTCAACCACCTCCCCGTGGTGCTCCAGTGAGGCCCTATTTCAGCGCCATGACAGAGAGTTCCTACCGTCCACCAGCCATTCAGGGTTCCTCAGCCGGGTATTCTGGTCATCAGGGGTCTTCTAGTCCTTACTTCAGTGCCATGCCGGAGGGTTCTCACCGCCCCTATATATCCAGGGTCGTTCTTCAGGGCAGCAGGACATGCCACCACCTAGATGTTATGAGTGTGGGGATCCAGGCCATATGAGGAGGACTTGTCCCAGGCTTCGGGGCAAGGCCATTCATCAAATCTATCAGCCTACACTTTCAACACCGGCGGTTCGTCCACCCAGAGGTGGAGGGTAGACTGGTAGAGGTCATCCCAGAGGTGGAGGCCAGGCAGGGGGAGCTCTGTCGGACCCTATTCATTCCAGCGGAGATCAGTCATCAGGTGCTCCAGCTAGATTATATGCCATTCCGGCCCGATCAGATGCAGTGGCCTCAGATGTCGTGATCACAGGTATTATTTTAGTATGTGGTAGAGATGCATCAGTGTCATTTGATCCAGGATCCACCTATTCATATGTGTCAGCTTTAATTGCTTGTTTCCTGGATGTTCCTCGCGAGTCCTTGGGTACTCCTATTTATGTGTCCACTCTCGTGGGTGATTCTGTGGTAGTAGACCGGATTTATCGGTCCTGTGTGATTTCATTTTTTGGGTTCAATACCAGAGTGGATCTCCTATTGCTCGTCATGGTTGATTTCGAGATTGTTCTAGGCATGGATTGGCTATCTCCCTATCATGTCGTGCTAGATTGCCATGCCAAGACAGTCACCTTAGCCATGCCCGAGTTTCCTAGGCTGGAGTGGAGAGGTTCCTCAGTTAGTGCAGCCAGCCGGGTTATTTCATACCTGAAGGCTCGACATATGGTCGAGAAGGGTTGTCTGGCCTATCTTGCTTATGTGCGGGACACCACCGCCGAGTCTCCGATAATTGATTCAGTTCCAGTGGTTCGAGAGTTTGCTGACGTATTTCCTTCAGACCTTCCAGGCATGCCTCCGGATCGTGATATTGATTTCTGCATTGATTTAGCTCCAGGCACTCAGCCTATATCTATTCCTCCATACCCTATGGCTATGAAAGAGTTAAAGGAGCTGAAGGAGAAGCTTGAGGAGTTGTTAGCTAAGGGGTTTATCAGGGCGAGTGTATCGTCGTGGGGTGCCCATATTTTATTTGTGAAGAAGAAGGATGGGACTATGCGGATGTGTATTGATTACTGCTAGTTGAACAAGGTCACTATTAAGAACAAGTACCCCTTGCCGCGCATCGATGATTTGTTTGACCAGTTGCAGGGTGCCCGGGTGTTTTCTAAGATTGATTTGAGATCAGGATATCATCAATTGAGGATTCGGGCCTCAGATGTTCCGAAGACTGCTTTTCGTACGAGATATGGCCGTTATGAGTTCCTGGTGATGTCCTTTGGCTTGACTAATGCCCCAGCAGCATTCATGGACTTGATGAACAGGGTGTTTAGGCCGTACATTGATTCTTTTGTCATTTTCTTCATTGATGACATTCTAATTTACTCATGTAGCCTGGGAGAGCACGAGCACCATTTGATAGTGGTGCTCCAGACTTTGCGAGAACATAAGCTATATGCCAAGTTCTCCAAGTGTGAGTTTTGGTTGGATTCCGTGGCATTCTTGGGACATGTGGTGTCCGGAGAGGGTATCGACATTGATCCTAAGAAGATTTAGGCAGTTCAGAGTTGGCCACGTCCTACTTCAGCTACAGAGATTGGGGGTTTCTTGGGTCTAGCAGGCTACTACATGCGATTTGTGGAGGGATTTTCATCCATTGCAGCCCCACTGACTAGATTGACTCAGAAGAATTCCTCGTTCCGATGGTCCGACGAGTGTGAGGCGAGCTTTCAGAAGCTCAAGACGGCATTGACCTCAACACCAGATCTGGTATTGCCTTCTGGTTCTGGGATGTATATAGTGTATTGCGACGCTTCGCGCGTTGGCTTGGGGTGTGTGTTAATGCAGGAAGAGAGAGTTATTGTTTATGCTTCGCACTAGCTGAAGGTTCATGAAAAAATTGTCCTGTGCACGATTTGGAGTTGGCGGTGATTGTTCATGCCCTTAAGATTTGGAGGCATTACTTGTATGGGGTGTCCTGTGAGGTTTATACGGACCACCGCAGCTTGCAGCAGTTGTTCAAGCAGAGGGATCTTAATTTGAGGCAGCGCAGGTGGCTTGAGCTGCTGAAGGATTATGACATCACCATTCTTTATCATCCGGGCAAGGCGAATGTGGTAGCAGATGCTTTGAGCAGGAAGGCGGAGAGTATGGGTAGCTTGGCTTATATTGCAGCAGAGGAGAGACCTCTAGCCTTGGACATTCAGTCCTTGGCTAATCGCCTGGTGAGATTAGACCTTTCAGAGCCTCGTCGAGTTCTAGAACATGTGGTTGCTCAGTCTTTATTATTGGGTGAAATTAAGGCCCGGCAATTTGATGATCCGTGCTTGGCAGAGCTTCGGGAGACAGTGGTTCAGGGTGGTCCCAAGGAGGTTACTATTGGCGAAGATAATGTTCTGAGACTTCAGGGCCATTTATGTGTTCCTAAGGTCGACGGCCTGAGGGAGAGGATTCTAGAGGAGGCACACAGTTCTCGGTATTCTGTTCATCCTGATGCTACAAAGATGTATCGAGATTTGAAGCAGCATTACCGGTGGAGGCGGATGAAGAAGGACATTGTGGAGTATGTGGCTAGGTGTCTTAATCGCCAGCAGGTTAAGTGTGAGCACTAGAGGCCAGGAGGCTTACTTCAGCAGATGCCCATTCCTGAGTGGAAGTGGGAGCGCATCACTATAGACTTCGTGGTGGGGTTGCCTCAGACTTTCCGGAAGGTTGACGTTGTTTGGGTCATTGTGGATAGATTGAACAAATCGGCGTATTTCATTCCAGTGGCTACTACTTATACTTCTGAGAGATTGGCCCAGATCTACATTCGGGAGGTAGTCCGATTGCACGGTGTGCCGATGTCCATTATATCAGATCGAGGTCCTCAGTTCACCTCGCACTTCTAGAGAGCATTGCATAGTGATATGGGTACCCAGATAGATCTCAACACCGCATTTCACCCTCAGACTAACGGTCAGTCGGAACGTACAATTCAGATATTGGAAGACATGCTCAGGGCATGTGTGATTGACTTCGGGGGTCAGTGGGACCAGTTCTTGCCTTTGGCCGAGTTTGCTTACAATAATAGTTACCAGTCCAACATCAAAATGGCTCCATTTGAGGCTTTGTATGGTCGGCGATGTCGTTCTCCCATCGGGTGGTTTGAGCATGTCTAGGCTAAGTTATATGGCACCGACCTAGTGAGTGATGCTTTGGAGAAAGTGAAGTTGATTTACGAGAGGCTCCATACAGCACAATCCAGACAGAAGAGTTACGCGGATCGGAAAGCGCGTGATGTATCATTTATGGAGTTAGATAAGGTTCTGTTGAAAGTCTCGTCGATGAAGGGTATTATGAGGTTCGGGAAGAAGGGCAACCTGAGCCCAAGGTTTATAGGCCCCTTCGAGGTGTTGAGGCGAGTTAGGGAGGTTGCTTATGAGCTAGCTTTACCTCCCAGTTTGTTAGAAGTTCATTCGGTTTTTCATGTATCCATGCTCCGGAGGTACCATGCCGACTTCTCTCACGTGGTTGATTTCAGCACTATTAAGTTGGATGAGAGGTTGGGCTACGAGGAGGAGCCAGTTGCTATTATTCATAGGCAAGATCGCCAATTGAGGTCCAAGAGAGTTTCTGCTGTGAAGTTCCAGTGAAGGGGCCAACCAGTCGAGGAGGCGACCTGGGAGTCCGAGGAGGACATGCAGAGCAGATATCCCCATTTATTCAGCATTTCAGGTATGATTCTAGACCCGTTTGAGGACGAACGTTTGTTTAAGAGGTGGAGAATGTAACGACCCCACCAGTCGTTTTGCGTATCAGGACCCCATTCCCCTAAATGAGACTTCCCGTAGCGGCTTATTATGATTTATGACTTACGGGTACGGGTGGTTCTGGATTCGGAAGCGTTTAGAGTGGTATAGGAACACTTGGTTCCTTAAGATTGGCCTTTAAGGCCAAAGTTTGATGTCGGTCAACTTTTTGAGTAAACGACCTCAGAATCGAGTTTCGACGGTTTCGGTAACTTCGTATGATGATTTCAAACTTGAGCGTATGTTCGAAATGGGTTTTGGATGACCCGGGGGCGTTTCGGCGCCCAATATCGAAATTAAAGTTTGCTTAAATTTGAAATTTGGTTTGGAATGTGTTTTTGTGTTATCGAGATGGAACGGAATTCCGAGACCGGGAATAGTTCTGTTATGTCATTTATGACTTTCTTGCAAAATTTGGTGTCATTCCGAGTAGTATAGGTCGGTTCGGCGCATTATTAACGAATTCAAGAACTTGAAGTTCTTAAGTTATGATTCTAGGGGTTTTGGGGGCTCGGGTGGGCCCAGGTGCCTCACTGGATACTCACTGGGTACATATCTGTTTATGTACTCATGCTAAGCTTCTGTACTTAATTGTACAGGCTCTGAGGCAGGTGCATCTGGGTATTCATCCAGAGCTCGTCCTTGACGTGTATTTGGCGTGGACTTCTCGGTGAGCTGCTTTCCTTGACGTATCTCTCTGGCAGCACCTTGGAGTTCCTCTTTTCTATAGCTATGTTTGTATTACTTTTCTTCAGATAGTAGGGCAAACTTGTACTCTCTTTTAGATACTCGTTTCTATTAGATGCTCGTAGACCTGTTACGCCAGTTCCTGGCATGCCCACTTAGTGGATATTCTATTCTTTTGGGTTGTAATTATTGGTGGTGATTACTATATTTATTGCTCACTTTTGTCGTTTAAGTCACTAATTTACTTCAAATTTATGTTTTCGAAAGAAAAACCTCTTAAGTATGGTGAATTGTTTATAAATTAAAAAGGGATCACTAGTAAATTAAAGTTGGCTTGCCTGACATCGAAGTTGGGCGCCATCACGACCTAAATTGGGATTTGGGTCGTGACAGATATAAGACGGTCAAAAAAATTTCACCATTAAACGTCTAATGTTAGTTTTTTTCTAGTGAACCTACCTGGCGTAAAATCGATTTAATAGAACAATTAGCTTCTAAAAATTAGAGACATACCCAAGTTGAGACGTATGGGTTCACGTGAACTCATTCTTTTTTTCTTGAACCATGCATAACGATGTTATATTTCTTCAAAATTACTTAAATTTATGTGTGTGAACCCATACTTAAAGACTATTATGGTGCAATTATTATTGGTTGTACCTCTACAAGTGAAATTGATAGTTCAAATCACTCTAAACGGTCTTATTTTCGGCGTAGATGATAGATATATATGTGAAAATTACTAAAATTTCAAAAAAATATAATTTTGGACCTATAATTTTAAAAGTGTAGTGGATCATGATAAGAGACTAAAGTCAAACCAGTCAAATATGAATTCTTCATAATAATGTACCCATCATTTTAAAATCCTAGATCCGCCTCTACTAATAACGAATAACTAAAAAAAAAAAAGTAAGAACAAAGAATTCTAGGGAATGGCAAACACACAATTGTTATCATAAGTATAAAAAAACTATAATGAAAAGGTCCCGATAGAAAGCAGCCTCATAACTGCAGTAAATAATTGGACGGACTATTATAAGTTATAACTGAGATAGAAAAATTTAGGGGTCGTTTGGTAAGGTATACAAGAATAATGTTGAATATGATGTATTAGTAATGCTGGTATTAGTTATGCATGCTTTAGTTATGCTGGTATTGATTATACTGACATAATTCTCATCCATTGTTAGTTTGATGTATCATCGCACAATTTTTAAAAGAATTATTTGTTTATAAAATGCCCTCAAAACCAGCCCATCACTCTATTTTTTTAAAAGAAATATATATTGAGGAACTTTTTTATTTGAAAAAGTATTTAAAAAATTTATTTAATTTGTCTACTTATATTATACTATAGAACTGCATATTTATTTATAAAAAAGGAAATATGCTAAGTATTTATTAATTACTAGGGATATAATTTTATTTATCACTATTTGGATTATTTTAAACTTGCATTAATATAATAGCATATTTTAATCAAGCATAAATTTTGAAAGATAATTTTGTCTTAACTAAGCTAATGCATGTATTAAAACCTAGTGTATTGTTAATACCATGATTTCCTAGGTATTAGTTATGCATAGGATAATACCAAATAGGGTGTATAACTAATGTATAGGTTAAAATGTACCAAATAAGATATTATCAATACACAAAGTTAATACATACATATTATCTAACGCATCCTACCAAACAATCTCTTGGATTCATTATTATTGTTTTTCCCTTCCCTTTTTACGAACTTTTTCTCTTTTTCCAATCAAGAACTTTTCATTTTTTTAAAACAAGAAATATTATCTAGGCTGTTATCACAGAAAGGAAGATGTTACTAGTTGGATAAATAAGTTGGAAAAAAAAAAAAAAAAGATAAATGGAGTGGTGATAAAATTTTAGGGGGTGGGGGTGGGTGGAGGATCGGCATATAACCTATTACTATTTATAATTTGTTTGGTCAAGCTTCTCACCATGCCAAAAGTGCTTGTTTTTTCAAAAAGGTGCTTTTTTCCTCAATTTAAAATGTTAGGCCAAGCTTTTTTTAGAAAAAAAAGTATTTTTGGCTAGAAACAGAAGCAGTTTTGAAGAAGCAGAAAAAATTTGTTTCTCTCTAGAAGCAGAAGCAGTTTTAATTTTTTCTTCCTTCCAAAAATACCTTTTGCAAAATATTATATATATACCAAAATAACCTTATTTAGTTCAAACTATTAAGTAATATAAAATGACTTTTGGATGAACTTTTATATTTATTGAATGATTTTTTGATATAATAAAATTATCTTGAAAGAATAAAGTTCTTTTCGATTTTATTTTATATTTTACTTAAATAAAATAAAATTTTAATTATTATCTTTAATAATAAATATTTATAATTATTTATCTACTTATATAATATTAACTATTAAGCAAATCCCTTCGTGTCCTTATTTATAATTTAATATTTAAAAGCATTTTTTGAAAAGCTTAGTCAAACACAAATTATCATTCAAAAGTACTTTTTAAATTAATTAGCCAAACACAAACTGTTTTTCTCCGAACGTACTTTTTGAAAAAGCACTTCTAAACATATTGACCCTAACATTAAACCAACCAAACCATTTGAATTCCTAATATAGCCAAATTGGCTGTGCTTGGTAATCTTTCTCAACTTTATCTTTTATTTTATTTTTGAGTCCTTCGACAAAAGTATTAACTATTAAATAATATACTAAACTGCATTACTTGTAAAATATAGTTCCTCCATCATAAGAGACCAACTCGGGAATGACATATTTAGAAGCAAAGAAAGTGAACTAATGTAATACCAGATTGGAGCTGGTCCATACTCCGTAGAAACTAAATCCATTCACCCAAAAGAGACTCAAAAAAAATCCGGTTAAGGCAGTAAGCTCCTAAGATGGATTTGTCCAGCCCAAAATTATATGACAAAATCCAGAATATCAACTAAATAGATGAGCACCAAGTAACAAAATATAACTGGTTGATCAAAGAAATATTCAAGCTCAAACTCAGAGTAAACATAACAAATTAAGATGAAAGGATACATGCACGAATCTCATAAACAAAATGGTTCAGACCGTTCACTTCAAAATACACGATAAATACTGACCATATTGCACAGCTCTTTAAGCTATTATTGAGTAAAAAAATTGAATTCCTATTTCTACTGACAGCACACTGCACCACTGAATAAAGTGGCAGCTGTGTTGTCATGAATAATAATACACGTAATAGATACTTTTTGACTGCCTTGGTCTTTCATAAGTATCACATACAACACAGTAAGAATGGAGTTAACTTCACTCAGCTCTAGACTGCCCAGCTCGGGAAGACAAGATAATGCCAACAATAAGCCCATAAAGAGCCAAAGCTTCAGCGAAAATGAGAATGAGGATCATCCCAACGAAAAGCTTAGGTTGTTGTGCATTAGCCCTAGAAAATAGTTGTCATTCAGTACAGAGAAAAAATCATCTATAAAATAACAATCAGCATAAAAAAAATATATAAAAAAAAAGACATTCCAAACAAAATGAAGAGCACAGAACAGTCCCAAGCTGAATATGTAACAATTAGCCTGCAACAGTCATTAGATTGAGCCTTTGGCTTTACATTTCATCCGTAGTTTTGGTACAGTCAAGATAGACTTGAGGACAAAAGGTAACAGAACCTAAAAAGTTTAACCGGTGATTTCCAGAAGCCAATGTATGTTTTCTTTATATGTAATAGAAGTCAGTGCAGACTGTAAACAATAATAAAGACAGCTCGGTGCACAAAGCTCTCGCTATATGTGCGGCTCAGGGAAAGACTAGACCCAATAGGGTCCATTATCAGCAGCCTTTATCTGCAAGAGGCTATTTCTAAAGAGTTATGTTGTGAGTGCTGACTAAGCAAAAGAGTTGACAGGTGGCTAAAAAATATGGAGAGAAGGAATCATAAGGCAGAAACTATCCATGGAAGCCGCCCACTCTGTTGTTATATAGGAAAAAAATTTATAGTTGATTGAGTGAAGAATATGCACCTCCATTTGGAACAGTTAGCTCGCAGCTCACCTCGAACCATAAAGTTGCAAGATTTGAAGGAAATTAGTGACCTCAAACTGTCCACTTATTTTGAAAACAAATTTTTTTTTTTTTCGATCCACTTCCCACTTTCTTTAGAGACACTCCTCCTCAAGACTTCAGGGTGTTTAGTCTGTGTCTTTAATTTTATGTTAGATATTTTCTTTTTCAGGAAGGTCGCAAGCTGATCAAACAATAAGTTATCTTAAGCTATACTACCAGTGATCTAGAACAGACAGGAAAAGGTCATTTTGGTATAGATTCTCTGGAGACAAAGGAATAATGAGGGGTAAAAGTTTGCCAGCAGCTTGAAACTGGAAGAAGAAAAGGACACAACGGGGCAGCCATTGTCAAACAGAAACTCATATGACACGCCCCTAACAAAGTCCCCGCATCACTATTTTTTTTCTTTTTACTCCCTCCATCTCAATTTATGTGGCGATTTGCAGATTTCGAGAGTCAAATGAGTTAACTTAGATCGTGAATTCAGACATTAGAATTTTTTAAGTTTTTTAAAATAAAATTTACACATTTAAAAACACATTGGCAAACAAAAGTACTAAGTTTGAATGAAAAGTGACAGTCCAAGATGCGAACAACAACTGCACCTCAATCCCAAACTAATTGAGACAGACCGAATGACTCCTCAATAACCATGTTATTCCATTTAGACCGTCCCATTTCAATAACTAAAAAGTTAGGTTCTCTAACACGAAAGGGTAAGATATTGTGAGTATTCACCATTATCATATGTATTTTCCAATAATTAGTTTAGTATCAATTTAACTGTTGAGATATGTGTAAGGGGATTTGGCAATTAAGATAGTGAATTAAAACAAATAAAACTTTAGTTTAGTTTCCTTTGAAGACAAAGACATATTATGATATTAACCAATTTATTCAGAAAAGTTCCTGCTCCGGTCTCATGCCAATGATTCATCCACCAGACTTTACTTCTTGTCTCCTTAGAGCCTATAGAACAGAAATAGTTCCAAGTAAGGTTGTAAATATATTTACTCATTACATTGACATTCCCAACGGAGGGGTCGAACCATGACACAAGGTTAAGAGCCTTGTGCTCTACATTAGTTGAACAATTAAATCTGACCTTAACTACTAAGCAACTATTTTCTCTATTTGAGCTTCTTATTTTTACTATCTTCCAAAAAAAAAAGAAAAAAAAGATAGCAGATTTAGCCACAATTTTAACAAACCTAAAAGCTCGTGAAAACACACACCATGTCATCAATATAAAATTGCAACATTCCACATTCTACTAGAGCCGCTCGCATTGAAACTCTAGTTCTACTGCTAAAAACTGCTTTTCCCCCTTTTTCTAAAGGCTCGACAACAAAAACTTATACTCAATGTTAAACCGAAAGATGAACAGTACTAATACAAGCTCTATATTTGTTCTAACAACATAGGACTAAAAATCAATGTCCAGGAGTTATTCATATATGAACCTTCACATTTAAAGATCCTAACTGTTGAATTCAGATTCAACAGGCATTAGCAAGCAAAGAAAGAAAAGGACATCAAAAATAAAGGAATCAATACCTAACACCAGCATCACCAACGATACCAATAGCCATTCCAGCAGAAAGGCCAGCAAGACCACAAGCAAGACCGGACGAGAGATGAGCATAGCCATCAAAAAGGTAATATGACTTGGTTTTGGGGTTAATCCCAGTACTGATGATCACAGCAATAATCAACCCATAAATACCTAACACACCAGCCATAACCACCGGCACAATAGATTTCATCACCAACTCAGGTCTCATCACTCCCATTGACGCCACTCCAACACCACTCTTAGCTGTTCCATAAGCTGCTCCCATACCTACAAATCATCCAGAAAAACAATAGCTTCAAGATCCATTTTTAAATAAGCTAACGACATGTTCATGTCTTAGCAAAGGCGGATCCAACATTTAAAATCTTAGAGATTCAAAATCAGATGGTCTTTGGTGGTGACAACGGTACAGATTAAGCATAAATTTGAATTTCCAAAAACAAATTCAACTATACATGTAACTCAAGAACAAATCTCAAATTACTACTAAATAAGCACAATTAGTACTCCATAAGCTTGCAAATAAGCATAGAGCATAAAATTTGCTCGGATGTTAATCTGTGGTGCAGAATTAAAAAAATCAGCTATATATTGTTCATGAAGAAAGGAATTTTAAGTTAACGTATGCAGACTACAACAGTATTTTACAAGAATAATATCACATATTTTTTCAAAAATAATAATAATAATAATCAACTTTATATAGAATTCATCTGCAGATCTAGGGTAGGGTTGGAGGAACTTACAGGAGAAGACGAGGGCGGCGGCGGCGCCAAGGAAGCCGAAGAAAGGAGCAGTTTCATCTCCGGCGAAAGTCGACATTGTTGTTAGGATTTGGATCTGACAATTGTAAATTAGACAGAGTTTTGGAGTTGAATAGATCTGTTTCTAGTTTCTCCTCCCTCGTTCTCTCTCCCTGTTGATTGGTTGTTGAAGCAAATAATTGATAACTCGGTGATATTCACGTGCTATTATGAGTTTGGGCTTGGGCTTGAGAGGCTGTTTTGGGCTGATTGCAGAACATCAAATAGCCGTTCACTCTACCACTTAAACTAAACATAGCCAGTGATTGTATAATATATACATAATTTATGTATAATCTATGTATATGTCTAAAAAAATAAACAAATAATATGGATGGTTATTTGTGTAAAAATCCCAAAGATAAAAATGACATTCTTTCGAATTAGTCAATATGTCCTGAATTTTAGTTTTTCATATCAATTTTTCGGGATGTAAACGTTTTGAATTGTCCTAAAATTAAGATATTTAGTTTAAAATTTCATGACAAAGTAAACACTGGCTAATCCTTAAATAGCAGCCCTAACATTGGTTGTTTGTGCATTTCGCCCATCAAAAAGGTCGATATTTAAAGGGATCTTTTTACACAAATAGTTGGTTGGTTCACTGTGTACTTTTTTTACTCGGTATATATATACAATTAATTTTAGTATACGTGCGTTGCACGTGGATTTTGCGTCTATCAATAAAAGTGCATAAAATATTGAACAAAAAATAAAATTTTAATATAGACTTGAACTCATAATTAGTAAATTTTTTTCAATCTTATAATAAGGATTGAATATTTAGGAAAAATTATTAGTTTATACATCAATGTTACAATATACAGTAATTAGTTCACATGAGTAGAACAATATACCCCATTATTCTTCAAAATTTGCCCAATGTTTAAGTGTAGTTTATTTACAGATTTTTTATAATCCCAAACAAAAGTTTATTTAAATTTTAATATCAAATATACATTCAAAAAAATTTGAACTAAAAGTAAGGATTGACCATATTAGAAAAAATTTATTTCCTAATGACACGGTATACGCAAATTATTTTATGGGTAGCTATCTACAACTATCTAAATTCAACAAATGGGATATAACTTTCAAAACACAATATTGTAAATTATTTTTCATGCACAAGGTAGTTATATTAATTAGTAACTTTTTATATTATAAGTGAGAGCGAAAGATCTCGCACCACACCTTAAAATTAATATTCCGTGAAATATTTACGATGACGAATGGGAAGAAAATAATTATTTTTCATGAGATAATAAAATTCATTTGCCTAAATGAATGAATAGTCAAAAATCTGGCTAGATGCAAGGACGTCAATTGCCAATCTCTATTCTTTAATTAATACAATTATTAATGAGATCTTTAGTTGAGAGCTAGAATGCTTAATCAATATCCTATTACATAATGCAATTACTCTAACAATCTTATTTAAATACGTCAACCTTTATACTGATAAAATCATATGAGATAAGATAAACAAAAACCACAATTGACAACTTTTTAATTCACAATTATCTATCAAGAATAAACATACTATATTATTATATAACTTCAAGAAAAAAACTTAAGTTAGAAAATTTACCTCAAATCACAAGCAAGTTTGCCTCCACAAATAATAACACTATTAAAAGTTTATCATAAGAATAATAAATGTTTGCTTTTTTATAAAAGTATTCAACTCCTAATTCTGAATTATTTTAGTTTAAAATTCTAGATTAATTGTTGAATCGTACCTATAGAATATAATTCCTCTGTTTTTTTTTTATCCAACGACACTGTCACATTCATTATGAATTCTAAACCAAAATGATAATTTGAGTTGAAAGTTTTAACTAAAATATTTATAAATAATTAATTGGTTAAAATTTAATAACAAACAAAGAACTCCTAAACCTACAAGGAGCTCAAAGTGCTCCAAAGTTTCCTAACAGGAAAACTAACGTGAATTACTGTAATAAGGAAAACTAACGAGTAATTATTCTCCTTTTAAAAATCTGGTATATTACCAACTTTTAATAAGGAAAACTTTAATAACTCAAGTTTTAGTTTACAAAATTTTTTTTAGCCAATGAGTTTTCTTTCTTCAATATGACTCCATTTTGATATTTGACATTAATCATATTAAATATCTGAGTTATTTGAATTATATGTAACTAACATTTTCTATTTTGAAAATCTAATTTCTAAAACTTTATATATATATATATATATATATATATATATATATTTCAATAATGATTATCTTTACAATAATGCAAGTGAAGATATTATTCTTAATTGAAAATCCACTTTAATTGGCTATCGAAAAATTTAAATGATTTTAGCCAGTGAAACTTTATTTCAGTATGACTGGCAAGGCAATATGAATGTTCTATCATGTTCCATCAATACTATAAAGGGGTTATACAATATATCTGGTGTGGAAGTACGCCAACATTTTTATTGGCAAATAGGAGGTTCCAAGCACATGGCCGATGACTCAATTTTAAGTTTTATCGACATCTCTAGCCACAGATTTTGAATTTTGAATACCCTATGTATACAGATTTTTTGTTCTTTGAATAATTAAATGTTAAATTAGTTGATTGTTATTATATAACATTGCATATATTGTTTTAAAATTGCCAAGTAATTTTTTCTCGACACCATACTTGACTTAACCTTAGCGCAAACTACCTCAAATTGCATTTATATTCAAATTCGAATATCATATCATTTTGTTGGTAATAGTGATGTTTTAAAAATGATACACAACGTAAATTTAAAAAAATATTCTAAGATATCCTTAACTTATAATCTATGAATTTGAGTTGAATTTTGTTTTTTTTTAAATTGATGAGATCAGCTTCCAAATTTTTTATACTCAACAAAGATGAAATAGAAGAAGAAATTTATTATCATCTCTTATTTCTGGTTTTTACATTTTTCATACATTTTTTTCTATATTTATTTTTTATGCCTTTCTTTATTTTTTTACAAAAAAAAAAAAATATCACGACCCAAATTTCCAAAACTCGGGATCGTGATGACGCCTAACACCACACTTGCTAGGCAAGCAAGTGTTAGAACTTAATTAACCATTTTTCTTTTAATTTATTTAAACACAAATAAATAATTTTAAATAAACACGAAATCCTAAACTTTCCAATAATCGATATCAAGAATAATATTAGAAATAATAAGACGAACCACGAACTAATACTAAATGTATAACTACCCAGGGTCTGGTGTCACAATTCACGAACTACTAAAGAATACTACAAATAATTGGGCAGAAAGAAATGTATCTCTGTTTTGAATGAAATTAAAACAATATCTAAATAATAAAGGGAAGACTCCAGGAATCTGCGGACGCCAATAGATATACCTCATGTCTCTGCGCGAATAATGTCAGCTACTACTTTCACCTAACTCTGACAGGTAACTGGATCTGCACAAGAAGTGCAGAGTGTAGTATCAGTACAACCGACCCCATGTACTGAGTAAGTGTTGAGCCTAACCTCGACGAAGTAGTGACGAGGCTACGGCGGGACATTAACAATATAACCTGTGAACAATATATAATAAAGCAAGAAAATTCTAAACTAAAAATAATAATAATCTGTAGCGATGAATAAAATAACTCAGCCACCTTTTCCAGGTCTCAGCTATAATCAATTCTCACATAAGTTTCTAAATTTCCAAATTCCACTTCGAAACAGCCGTAAGTACATAATATGATAAACAATAAGTTTTCAAATCCTTGTGTCTAAAAATCAGTAAAACATAAATGTCCTCCCTTATTGCTCTTTGTTGCAGCGCGTAACTCGCTTCCACCTGTCCACCCTTATTGCTCTTCCCTATATATATCACCCTTATTTCTCCTGTTGCAGCGTGCAACCCGATCCCACCAGACAATCACATCTCTTTTTTTATAAAAAAAAATTTCACAATTTAAATCAAAGCCTTTCACAATATTTATGTCTCAACAATTGTAAACAGAACAAGTTTCACTTTAAATAACATTAAAAGAAGAATATGAAATAATGACAATAAAATAATGAGTGTTCCAGCCTTTGTTTTATAAACAGTAAAACAATATTCTCCCTTATTGCTCCTTGTTGCGGCATGCAACCCGATCCCACATGTCCGTCCTTATTTCTCCTCCCTTTATATATATCACCCTTATTTCTCCTGTTGCGGCATGCAACTCGATCCCACTTGTCCACCCTTATTACTCCTTATTGCAGCGTGCAAACCGCTCCCACCAGAAAAATCACATTTCATCTCTTTATTTATAATAAAGTTTCACAAATCAGATTCCAAGCCTTTCACAATACTTAAATCTCAATTATCATAAACAGGAAACTGTACTATTTAGAAACTTCATCAGTTATCATTACACAGCAAAACCAACTGAAATTTATAATGTAACACTAACAACCAGCTCAACCAGATGTAACACAATGTGACTAAGGAACAAGTAACACTTTCAAAATACTTGAAACAATATTTAACAACAAGTTGACAAACCAAGTAGACATGAAGGCATCAATGATCATAAAACAATTAAACTAGGGATCAATTAAATTGAAAATGGGGAAGGGATCATGTTCAACAGGGAATTTGGTGGTGCATAGATACTCATCACCTCACCTATACACCACACACATCAAAATTCACATAACATTTAATTTGGGGATTCCTATTCCCTCAAGTCAAGGTTAAACCAAACACTTACCTCAATCTCACAAAAAATCACTACTCTAGCACGACCTTTCCTTTTGAATTTGCATCTAATCCGCTCATCACAATCGATTCAATATCATCAATTATTGCTTAAGGGAATCAACTTTAATGAAACTATATGGTTTTCCTATGTTTTCTTATCAAAATACAAAAATTGACCCCGGGCTCGCTTGGGCTAAACTCGAGGTTCGGACCAAAACTCGTTTACCCAATCTCTCTTGAACCTGGATATATAATAGATTTTGGAATCCGATCTCAATTCGAGGTCTAAATCCCAAAATTTTAAAATTCCTAAGTTTTACCCAAAACCTCCAATTTTTGCCATGAAAACTCTAGATTTATGGTTGAAATCTTATTAAAAGTTGTTAAGGAATGAAAGGAATTAGTTAGATATCATTTACCAATGATTTGGAGAAGTTTGGGTCTTTAGAAAATCGCCTATGGAGGTTTAGGGTTTGAGAGAATTGAAAAAGAAGTGAAAACCCCGTCTAAAATCTGACATAACAGGCTGCAGGTCTCGCACTTGTGAACAAGGGTTCGCATTTGTGAACCCTTCGAATTTGGGCAGACATCGCAAATGCGATAAATTTGTCGCATTTGCGAGAAAAAATCTCGCATTTGCGAGATCTGAGGCTGGCCCAGGACTTCGCATTTGCGAAGTCTGATCTCGCAAATGCAAGATCAGAGGCCTGCCAATACTAGATTTTTGCGGTGCAATTTTTCTCTAAGTCTAGACACTCCGTAGCCTATCCAAAACTCACCCGAGCCCTCGGAGATCCAAACCAAACATGCACATAAGTCTAAAAATATCATACGGACTTGCTCGTGTGATCAAATTATCAAAATAACATCAAAAACTACAATTTAACCTCAAAACTCAAGATTTTCTCAAGAACACTCAAATTCCTAACTTTTCAACCGGATGTCTGAATCACGTCAAATCAACTCCGATTCTCATCAAATTTCACAGCTAAGACTTAAATATCATAACAAACTTGTTCCGGGATCCAGAACCAAAATACGGACCTGATACCAATAATTTCACATATTATTTCATTTCTTTATCTCTTGTAATAACCAGCTGAAAAATTTTCTTCAAAAATTATTTTCTAAGGCTAGGGACCTTGTATTCCGGGCATACGTCCAAGTCCCATATTTTACTGCGGACCTCCTGGGATCGTCGGAACATATATCAGGGTCCGTTTACTCAAAATATTGTCCAAAGGAAACTAAAACTAAATTTTAACTCTAGAAATTACTATTTCTCATATTTTCACATAAAAGCTTTCTGGTTTCACGCCCGGGTTGTGCACGTAAATTGAGGTAAATAGAATTAATCATTTTAAGGCTAATGAGCCTGGAATGGAGTCTTAATTTATAAGATGACCCTTTGGGTCATCACAAAAAAATATTTCACTATAAGAGGATGAGTTTTAATAGAAATTGTCTACATAAGAACTTTATTTATATTTTTAGTCTTTGGTTGAATTTATTTCATATTTTTCTTTTGGCTTTATCTAATCAACCTAAATAGGTGCTCACCCAATCACTTAAATTAAAAAATTGAAGGATATGTTATTTACATATAATTCATATATAATATGTGTATAATCGTGTGTTGTCGGAATATCATCTATGTATATTAGCTATAAAAAAGCAAATAACAAATTTGGTCGGATATTTATGTAAATATTTCATAAGATTTCGGTTTCTTTATTTATGACTTCTACTATAATAATTATAAAAACTCTCTACTAAATTCAAAAATTTCTTATCTTTTTATTTTTAAAATTACATTACATTTTTAAAATAATCCCATTTCGAATAATTTGTTTAAATTTTTAAAAACATACATTTCGCGTCATACCAAATTATTTTTAAATATAATTTTTGTTACACTTGAAAATCGCTATAGAAACTATCAATTAGAAATCAATATATCTCTTGTTGAATTCGAGAGAAAAAAAACCTTTCACATAATCAATATTAGCTTGACTGCAACGAAAAAAATATTATACTCTTGCAATATTAGCTTGACTGCAGTTAAATGAATAGGTTTCAGCTTATAACCTTCAATTCCTAGAAGGTGCTAAATTGAAATTAATGATAAAAATTTTATAGCCAAAGTTTTATTAGTTGTTTGATGTCCATTTGTACAAATTGACTCTTCAAACAAACATTCTTCAAAAAGAAAAAAACAACAATATTTTTGAATATTGACGGATTTTTGTGATGTTTCTTTCTCCGACATGTATGTTTACTTCATTATATATATGTAAGTAAGCTTTTATTCAATTTTTAAACTCCTTTGTGTTTATCTGGATAACATAGACGTGTATCCTATATATTACATTTATTTTTAAGAAAATTTGCTTTATTCAAATCCAGCTATAGTGTTTTAAAGAACTATAATTATCGGGTTTTAATTAAATGTAAAAAAGTTTTATAGTTATATGAAGTAGTTTTTTCTTATTTTTGTTAGAGGAGAAGTAGTATTTAAATAATTAGAAAAAATAAAAAAAGTTCATAACATAATTGCATATGATCATTAACCGAATTAAGTATGATAACATGATAATAAAAGATAAATTTCTCTTTTCTTTTAATTTTAGTTTAACATTTTTTATCTATAAATTCAAATATATATTACTTAAATATAGAATAAATTTATCATATATTATTGGTAATTATTAGTTTGCCACTTGGCTTAACCATAATTCTAATTATATATGATAACTTTATTCCTTTAATATATATATATAGATATAGATATAGATATATAAATACAAATAAGATGAAAATTTCATCACAGGGAGAATAATGAAAAAGGCAATACCAATCAAGAAAATTAACAAGGGCATACTAATTTTAGCAACGAAAATAAATATGAAATTCTATCACCTAAACTAACTGAAATTATAACTCTGGCAAGTATAATCTAGAAGGTAATATACATGAAAACATATTAAAGAAAAGACATACCTTCAACTCCGATGTGATAAACCCAAAAATTCGATTATCCACACGTATGTCATGTTTCACTTCATACACAATAATATCTGGAAAAAATAGCCTAACTTTGATTTATTATAAAAGTGTTATAAATATATATTATATAATGGATGTTTATTTAGTACTTCGTTGGAAATAAATTATCTGAAGAAGCTTATTTATATGGGACACTGCCGTAAATATGTTTATTTATTTAGTACTCTATTGGAAATAAGTCTCTTATCATTTTAGTACTCTGTTATGGATAAACATCACCCCCGGTAGAAGATTATCTACATCTGGTACAGTAGCAGCTTACAAGCAACTTACAAGCAGCTTACACAGCAGCTTGCTGTAGCAGCTTACACAACAGCTTGAAGTGGCAGCTTAGACAACAACTTCTTTTCTTCTATAAATAAAGGAGATTTCAGTTCATAATGTACATCAGTTTGAAAGTTGAATAATATATCACTCTCTCTCTCTCTCTCTCTGTATACTTGTCTTTGATTTATTTACTTTAAAGGCGTTATTTTATAACACTTTATCAGCACGAGACTCTGCCATCTCGAGCAAATACTTTGAAAGTATCAAAGGTACGAACTTTCTTTTTCTAAATAATGTCAAATCTTTCTAAACCTGAATTTGTAGCCCTGGATATATCGGGAAAAAAATACATGTCTTGGGTGCTTGATGCTGAAATTCATCTTGATGCGATGGGTCTGGCAGACACCATTAAGGACAAAAATCAAGCATCAAACCAAGATCGTGCCAAAGCCATGATACTCCTACTCCATCACCTTGATGAAGGCTTGAAAATGGAATATCTCACTGTTAAAGATCCAGTCATATTGTGGAATAATTTGTAAGATAGATATGACCACCTGAAGATGGTCGTTCTTCCACAGGCATGTTATGACTGGACTCATTTAAGGCTACAAGATTTTAAATCTATCAGTGAGTATAATTCTGTTATGTTCAGGATTATTTCCCAATTGAAATTATGTGGTGGTAATATTACTGATCATGATATGTTGGATAAAACTTTCACCACTTTTCATGCCTCGAATATGCTCCTGCAGCAGCAATATCGAGAGATGGGATTCAAAAAGTATTCTGAACTTATCTCACATCTTCTTGTAGCCGAGAAACATAACGGGCTATTAATGAAAAACCATGAAAGCCGACCAACTGGTTCTTGTTCATTCCCTGAAGTAAATGAGACGAACTTCCACCAAGCTAAGCGTGGAAGAGGTCGTGTCCCCAGTCGTGGTCATGGCCGTGGTCGGGGGAAAAATCTAATCATGGTAATAATAATGCATCAAAGAACCCTCCTAACCACCAGCAGTGGAAAAGAAAGGAACAAAAGCATGAAGCGGTGTAAACAACAAATGCAGAAAATGCATGCTATAGATGTGGAGGAAAGGGCACTGGTCACGTACCTGTCGTACGCCAAAGCACCTGGTTGAGCTTTATCAAGCCTCCCTAAAGAAGACAGAGAAAAATGTTGAAGCAAATTTTATTTCTGAAGATAATGTTGCCTTCATGCATTTGGATGTAGCTGATTACTTTGCACTCCCAGAAGGAGAAACAAGTCATGTGATCGCTAATGCATCTGTAGAAATTTAAATTTCTGTTGTTTGTATTAGTTAGTATGGTTATGTAAAAGTTATACTTTGGTAATGATATTTACTATAATGTTTATTTTGTTTATGTCATTTTGATGAATATGGATAATCCTCAAATTATGTTTGGATCAAAGACCAATTATGAAGATATTTGTGTAGTTGATAATAGAATAACTCATGCCATATTCAAGAATCAGAAATACTTTTCTTATTTGCATAAGGAAAAAGTAAATGTTTCAAAAATTTCTGGTAATATAAGTTTGATTGAAGGCTCCGGAAGAGCCATTATATTTCTCTCTAAGGGAACAGAACTTATTATAGACAATGCATTGTTCTCCTCCAAGTCCCGAAGAAACTTGTTGAGTTTTATAGATATCCGTCGAAATGAGTATCATGTTGAGACAATAGATGAAATGAACGTGGAATATCTTTGTATTACAAATAATATTTCTGGCCAGAAATGCATTGTACAAAAGTTACCAACTTTATCTTCTGGCTAATACTATTCAAAGATCAGTGCAGTTGAAGCACATTCTATCGTAAACCAGAAGTTTACTGATTCAAATACTTTTGAGCTTTGGCATGGCCGTTTGGGTCATCCTGGATCAATAATGATGAGACGAATTATTGAAAACTCAAGTGGGCATGCACTAAAGAACCTGAAGATTCTTACAAATGATGACTTTTCTTGTGATTCTTGTTATCAAGGTAAAATGATAACTAGACCATCACCAATAAAGGTTGGTATGGAATCTCCTGTCTTTTTAGAACGTATACATGGGGATATATGCGGACTTATTCACCCACCAAGTGGGTTGTTTAGATATTTTATGGTCCTAATAGATGCATCTTCAAGATGGTCACATGTGTGCCTACTATCATATCGCAACCTGGCGTTTGCAAAGCTATTAGCCCAAATAATTCGATTAAGAGCAGAATTCCCAGATTATCCTATAAAGGTTATTCGCCTTGATAATGCTGGAGAATTCTCATCTCAAGCTTTTGATGATTATTGTCTATCAATTGGGATAAAAGTTGAACATCCTGTAGCTTATGTTCATACTCAAAATGGCCTTGCAGAGTCATTTATTAAACGCCTGCAATTGATAGCAAGACCACTACTTATGAAAAAAAAATTGCCCACTACTGTTTTGGGACGTGTTATTTTGCATGCATCATCACTTATTCGTCTCAGACCGACACATTATAATAAATATTCTCCGTCACAATTAGTTTTTGGTCATGAACCAAATACTGCCCATCTACGAATTTTTGGATACGATGTATATGTGCCAGTAGCACCACCACAACGTGTAAGATGGGCCCACATATAAGGTTAAGAATATATATTGGGTTTGAATCGACCTCTATTATTCGCTATATTGAACCNATTTAATGAAACAAATTTCCCACAATTAGGGGGAGAGAAAAAGGAAATCAAAAGAGAAATTGTGTGGAAAGTTTCATCACTATCTCATTTTGATCCACGTACCCCTATATGTAATCAGGAGGTCCAAAAGATCATCCATTTACAGAATATAGCAAATCAAATGTCAGATGCATTTACTGATTTGAAAAAAATTACTAAATCACATATCGCTGCAGAGAATGTGCCTATCCGAATTGATGTCCCAGCAGGACTATCTACTAGCATGATAGATAGTAAACCCAAAACACGCTTGAAGCGTGGTAGGCCTCTGGGTTCTAAGGATCGAAATCCTAGAAAAAAGAAATCGACAAATGATTAAAATAATACTATGAAGGAATATTTTGAAGAGACCCAAGATCTGATTAGTTCTAAGATTCCTGAAGAAATCAATGAACCCGAGACTCAGGTGAGTGAGGAACTTTTAATAAGTTCTACTAGTGATGAGATTAATTTAAATCGATCTGAAATAGAGGTGCATAATATTATTGCATATAATGTTGCACTAAACATTATGCAAGATAGTGAGGATCTTGAACCCCGATCTGTCGAAGAATGTCGACAAATATCTGATTGGCCAAAATGGAAAGAGGCAATTTAATCGAAATTGAAGTCACTTGCTAAAAGAGAGGTCTTTGGACCAGTAGTCCAAACACCTGCTGGTATAAAGCCAGTTGGTCATAAATGGGTTTTTGTGCGAAAAATGAATGATAAAGATGAAGTTGAAAGATACAAGGCTCGCCTTGTCGCACAAGGATTCTCACAACGACCTGGAGTCGATTATGAAGAAACATATTCACCCGTTATGGATGCCATAACATTTCGATATCTCATCAGTTTAACCTTACGTGAAAGACTTGAAATACATCTAATGGATGTGGTTACAGCTTATCTATACGGGTCACTTGATAATGAAATTTACATGAAGATCCCTGAAGGATTTAAAATGCCTGAAGCATATTCAAAATCTCAGGAAATGTACTCAATCATATTACAAAAATCTTTGTACGGTTTAAAGAAATATAGGCGTATGTGGTATAATCGCCTTAGTGAATATTTGCTGAAAGAAGATTATATAAATGATGTTATTTGTCCATGTATTTTTATAAAGAAAATGACATCAGAATTTGTTATACTTGTTATTTATGTTGATGACATAAATTTTGTTGGAACTCCAGAAGATCTCCAAAAGGTCATTGAATATCTTAAGAAAGAATTTGAGATGAAAGATCTTGGAAAGACAAAACTTTATCTTGGTTTGCAAATTGAACATTTAGCAGACGGGATCTTTATCCATCAATCTGCCTATATAGAAAGGGTCTTAAAACGCTTTTACATGGACAAAGCGCACCCATTGAATACACCAATGGTTGTTCGATCACTTGAAGTGAATAAGGATTTGTTCCGACCTCCAGAAGAGAACGAGGAACTCCTTGGTCCCGAAGTACCATATCTCAGTGCAATTGGTGCACTAATGTATCTTGCTAATGCTACAAGGCATGACATAGCATTTTCTGTTAATTTACTAGCAAGATATAATTCTTCTCCTACACGTAGACATTGGAACGGGATTAAGCATGTATTGCGATATTTAAAAGGAACTCTTGATATGGGTTTGTTTTATGCTAACAAAGATAGTGCAGATCTTGTTGGTTATGCAAATGCAGGTTATTTATCTGATCCCCATAAAGCTCGATCTCAAGCCGGGTACGTATTTACTTAGGAGGTATTGTCATATCATGGCGCTCCACAAAGCAATCTATTGTTGCTACTTCTTCAAATCATGCTGAGATAATAGCTATTCATGAAGCAAGTAGGGAAAGCGTATGGTTGAGATCAATAATTTATTTTACTCGAGAAAAATGTGGTTTGGAATGTGAGAAAAGACCCACAATTTTATACGAAGACAATGTTGCATGCATAGCCCAATTGAAAGAAGGATTTATAAAAGGTGATAGAACAAAGCACATTTCACCAAAATTATTCTACACACACGATCTTCAGAAAAATGGTGACATTGATGTGCAACAAATCCGTTCAAGTGACAATCTGACAGATTTATTCACTAAATCTTTGCCAACTTCAACTTTTGAGAAGATGGTATACAAGATTGGAATGCGGAGACTCAAATATTTGAAACAAGGTTTTCATCAGGGGGAGTAAAATACACGATGCACTCTTTTTTCCTTACTAAGGTTTTTTTCCCACAGGGTTTTCCTTATAAAGTTTTTAATGAGGCACCTAACAATGCGTATTGCTAAATATGTGTACTATTTTTCCTTCACTACGGGGTTTTTCCTAGTAAGGTTTTAATGAGACACATTATCTTTTAATGAACATCCAAGGGGGAGTGTTATAAATATATATTATATAATGGATGTTCATTTAGTACTCCGTTGGAAATAAGCTTCCTGAAGAAGCTTATCCATATGAGACACTGTCGTAAATATGTTTATCTATTTAATACTCTATTGGAAATAAGCCTCTTGAATAAGCTTATCATTTTAGTACTCCGTTAAGGATAAATATCACCCCAGGTAGAAGATTATCTACATCTGGTACAGTAGCAACTTACAAACAACTTACAAGCAGCTTGCAATAGCAGCTTGCAGTAGCAGCTTACACGCAACTTACACAACAGTTTCTTTTCTTCTATAAATAGAGGAGATTTCAGTTCATAATGTACATCAATTTGAAAGTTGAATAATATATCACTTTCTCTCTTTGTATATTTGTCTTTAATTTATTTACTTTAAATGCGTTATTTTATAACAAGAAGTACATTGTGAGTGAATAGATTTAATACGTTGTGAATGAATAGATTTAATAATGATGTTAACAGTTGAAATAATCAGTTTGTGAGTCTAGTTATAACACAGCAATACACGTATTAAATTTAGAGAACATTGACCAAAAAGATATTTGTCATTGAACGTACTGATGATGTCCAATAACATCAATTAATTCTAAGCAATGCTCTTATTCGTTGTTTATTCTGATCTCAAGTTCAACACCAAAAAGCGTCAGAATTGTGCTGCCCAGAGGCTTAACTATGACCATCATCATAATGGATAAGCGACAAATTAACAAGAACATCAGAATTGGATATGCAACTATTCAGGTTAATATCGGCAAATGTTTGCAAGTTGAAAGTGGTCACTAAACCAATAAGGCTTCTCTAGTGTAAAAGATTTATCAAAAATCATATACTCTAATATAATAATATAAATAATATTTAGTAGAAATAGCACTCATTGTGCATGTCATGAAGTTTCAAATTTCATGTGCGAAACTTCATAACGATATCCTTGAGTTTCACTTGTGGAATTTAAAAGTCTAAAACAATAACTATTTTTTAATTATTGGCTAAAAAGTGACTATTGATGTGTAATATAATTTGGAGCAAAAACAATAAATTGTGTATCTTAAGTTCGCAACGAATGTTGTTGTTGTTGCTACCAAAAGAATCTGCCCCAAGTCTCTTTTGATTGCACTAGGAAATCAAGGTTAAAGTTCACAAACTAAATGTTTTTTAGTGTAATGATTTAATCTAGAAAATCAGGATTGCCTTCCTTCTTTTTATTTTTTTATTTTTTTTTACGTAATGTCTCTCGTGCTCTCTCTTTTGAAGCAGAAGACTTCCCCCTTTTAGGAGAGGTTGAGCAGTTATCAGATAACTGTTCCCTCTCCTTTTCAAAAAGGATTTGAACAGTTATAACTGTTCCCCTTCCATTTAAGGATAAGCTTGAACAGTTATAACACAACTATTCATCCTTTATTTAAAAAACCAGATAATCCTTTATTTACGGGTCAGGTAAGATTGGATCGGGTCTGTCCACATGGCCGACCCACGATCCCAAAAACTTACATCTCTCACTTCACACATGATGGACAAGACCCAAGCCAATATTACATCAACTAGACACACAATTCATACGATAAATAGTTCGTGCGATCTGTGAGCATCAAGGCTTGCTTGCAAGGTTTTATAAGCCCTATATAGGAATTCAATCACGTATGAAAAGAATTCACTTTTAATATGAGGATATCAGTATTCACAATACCCCAGACTTCACTACTTCAGTAGTTACTCATTTGATCCCTCATCCTCTTTAAGAGGTGAACTCGAGTTCAAGTTTAACTTTATATACAGAATTACACTCGATGTCACACCTCCTTTTTCCACCTCCAGATTAATGAAGGGGTGATAAGGGAGTTTTTTCAATTAAAGTGACATTATTCAGATTTGGGATTTATTATTATTTTTCAGACTCGCCACCCGGATTTTTGACGATGTTCCGGGATACCGTTTTATTTTTAAAATCCCAAACCGAGGAAATTTTGACTCTATTTTAAGTTGTTTGCGACCAGAAATTCGAGTAAGGAATTCTGTTAACCCGGGAGAAGGTGTTAGGCATTCCCGAGTTTTGTGGTTCTAGCACGGTCGCTTAAATATTAATATTTGGCCTAAATTATCTGATTATTTACATATTTTAGCCTATTGTGCATTTAGCCGTTGAATTTTTAACCGCTTTTAGTATTTATGGATTTATTTTGAAACAAGTCACGATGGCATTCACTTTTTTTTGTGGACACATTGTAACTACGCCACATGAAATGCACCCACAATTACAACATGTGATTTTTATTATAATTTGAAGTTGAAGAGGGGGACATGAGTTGTCGAACCCGAGAGTAGATTACGTAGTCAAGACTATGGTCGTGACGGTTTTATAGTGCCTATTTGAGGCGATGTTTGATTATTCTTTATGTTTTCTATTTGAAGGAACATTTTAGTTTTAAGATCAATTAGAACGTTTATGAATTTATCTTAGACAAGTCACGATGGCGTGCAATTGTTATTTTTGAACACATGGAAAACACGTCACATGAAATGCACCTGTGGTCGCTATGTGTATTTTTTATTAATTGTTTAGAGTTGAGGGTCGTGGTCATAAGTTGCCACTCCCGAGTGTAGGTTGTGGTAATTTTTGGAATGATACTTGATTTTACCCAATTTTCAAACTATAGGTATCACTCTACTTAGAGGATTTCCTAAAATGATGTTCACTAGCCTAAAAGACAGCATGTTTCGGGCTATGGCCACGTTTTAGCCCATTAATTGTTTAACCCTCTCTGCCAATCCTATTTATGACTAATTGTGAAAGAAGGGAAGCTATATAATTTAATTAGAAGTATGCTAATAATGATAGGTTTTCGAAGAAATCCTAAAGAAAACAGAATCACGGATTTACAACTCTTAAATATCCATCATGTATTAAAAAAAAAACGAATAAGCACATTCAGCTAAACGATTTTACTCAATTTCATATATACGATCCAGTTCATAACTCATGCATTTTGAGGGGATTCGTATATCTACTGTTACAGGTTCATCTAAATAAACATCTACTAAATTTGACGAAAATAGCGGATATGTTTTTATACCTTTCAAAATTTATCAAAGACAAAGCAAACAGTTTTCTTTTTTAAGGTAAATCAATATGAATTTAAGAGAACAAGTTTTTCTTTTTGGTGTTTTGAAAGTTTAACACGGTACGAGATGAATTAAAAATAATCTAGTGAGTTCCAATTATATTGAAACAACCGAGTTTTGAAATAACTGCTTCTGAAAAACCGATAAAAACATTTATGAAAGGTTCCGTAGGAACTGATTAGAACACTAAGTCTTCTTTTGATTAAACACCTATTTTTGTTTTGAGGTATTTTCAAAACATATTCAAACATTCAGGGAAAATCACCTCACTATTCAGTTTGAACATTATAAACTAAAGGGCTAAAAAAATGAATATACAGTCCAGTTTAAATTACATTACAATGATGCTGAAAAATAGATACAGAGGAATTACAGCTTGACTATTTCTATACATTTTCCGGAACAAAAGAAAACTAAATGAAAATTTCAACTGATTTACTGACTCGAACTCTTTAACGCCCATACATTTGAGTCTTCCTTTGTAATCTGTACAACACCCCAATTAATTAGGTATTATGCATCCATCAGAACCAAACTGACTATGAGGAAGTCAATTCTAATCCCGATAACTCTTATGCCTAACTATACTAAATGGCAGAATGATTTATGCACTCTCTTGGCGTGAATATGACCATAAAACTCAAATCCAACTCCAAAATGTCATTTTTTTCATACCTTGGACCATCAGTCCATACTTATTCCTCGACTTGATCATTTAGGCATTTTATGAGAATAAATCTGATCATATTGAGGGATTCAGATTCTTTTCTCTAAGGAGCCTTTTAATTACCCACTTCATATCCGTAAATGGTGATTTTCAGCACACTAGGCTACTGTTTATGCACTACCAAGGGGTGAATTTGACTATTAAAAAGTCAGATTCATCTATCCTAGTGCTGCTACTAACATAATTCTAATCTATATAAAAACTTTTCTTATTTAGGTATTTTTAGAGGATGAATCTGACCATTCAAGGGTTCAGATTCCTCACTCTAATGCCTTTCTTAATTACATATTTTATACCCTTTAAAGGGTAAACTTCAGCCAACCATACTCATATTTGTGCACTACTAAGGGGTGACTTTGACTATTAAGAAGTCAGATTCATCTACCCTAATGCCAATATCCTAAACTATCTAGAGACTTGCTTGTTGAATCTCTTTATTGACTAAAGAGACTCAATCAAACGAATATTTCTGCACTCTTATAGAGAGAACCTGACCATAGAGAAGGTCAGATTCAACATCCTAGTGCAACTTGTTTCCTAATATAGAACTATGAGTATTAACCACACTTATATACATATAATCTGAAGCAAACAACATGCACCAACAAGAGAAATACTAACATCAAGACAATACCTATCACACTCACAGAATCATTATCATGCCAATAAACATCTACACAGTCACATCTACATAAAATAGAAGAAGTAACTTCATTTATCAAGAACAACCAGTTTTATACAGTGAGTAGAAGATGAGGATTCTAGTCCAAGAATTTCATTAAGAAAAGATGAGCTGATACATACATTTTTAAGAGAAAAAACAGCAAAGAGACTTGACCAAATAAAGGTCAAGTATGAACAATAATCAGCTAAAAGAAAGAGGGTTCAGTAGCAGCAAACAACAACGCAAAGAAAACCCAGTAGCCCAGCAAGAATTGATCCAGAAATCTTGAGTAAGAATGCTTAAAACTCACAAATTCAGAGTCTAAAGGAAAAGAAACAAAAGCTGAGAACTAGACCATGAATTTATGAACTTGATTCCAAGGGAAATCAGATTTTTCTTTTTTTTTCTACTAATACTTTTTTTTTGAAATTTTTGTTTATGAATGGAAAATACTCTAATTTCTCTGTATTCTTTAAGATGTTTTCAGCAGCAGAGAGAGTGAGAAAAGGAACCTCAAAATCTCTAGAAGAGGGTCTATTTATAGGAGTCTTAAGGATGGGATATGCCTTGGCCTATTCCTCACCCAAAA
>ML319692.1:0-16537 GCA_005239505.1 Nicotiana paniculata | reverse complement strand
ATATATATATATATATATATATGGAGTATCTTTCAGTTATAATTGTAATAAGTAAGCTATGGTGTTTTTCTTAGTATAATTTAAACTATAGTATAGATATTGGGTTCTCTCACTTATATAGTTTCTTTTAAGTCTAAAAGTAAGTGGGTTAGTGTGTGTGTGTGTATATATATATATAGGTAGATATTTTACCTTCAATTTTATTTATTAAAAAGTTATAATATATATATATATATATATATATATATATATATATATATATATATATATAATAATAATAATAATAATAATAATAATAATACTAAATGTAACATCTCATTATACCATTTTCTCCTCAAACCCCTCACTTCTCACCTGCTTCCCCACCTTTCACACCTTTCTTTCACATTGTACACACACTCACAAGTCCACCCCACATCTCAACTCCCCACATCTCAACTATCCCCTCAATCTAATCCTACATACACATACAATATAAAAGAAAAAGAAGATCACAAAAGAAAAGAGAAAAACTGACGGGAGGAATAGGAAAAGAAAGAAGAACAGAAAAAGGAAAAGAAGGATAAGGAGTGAAGACAAAAAAGAAGAAGAAAGAAACAGAAGTAAGACAAAAGAAGAACGAAAAAGCAAAAAAAAGAAGAAGAAGGGAAAGTCATTAAAAAAAAAGATAAAAAAGAAAATGAAGTCAAGAAGTAACAGAACAACGAGAAAGAGAAAGGGAGTTTGAAGATGGAGTTCGAGATTTCGTTCACGGTTCCGAGTTCGAGGTTCTAGAAAAGTTAGCATTGCTAGCTTTGAAAATCAGTAGATTGTGGCTGTGATTTTATTGTAAAAAAGCTTCACAAAAAGGTAATATTCGAATTTTTATCATCAACGTTTTGTTGGTTCTAATTAATTTTGGCTTCATCTTTTTATTTCCATTTCTGTATCTTTGAGTTGTTTTGAGTATTTTTTTTCGAACTAGAGTGAACTGAATATTTGTTTGAGTGCCGGTTCAAGCTAAATTTGATTACCAAACTTTTACTCATGGCCTAAAATAATATTTGCATTATAGTTAAGTTTAGATCTTTCAGGAATCATGTTATTAAATAATAATCATCTTGCAAAGTTTTTTTAAATATCATTCTTGATGGTCTTATTTAACTCTCATGATGATGTTGCAAAATTATTTAAGTTTTTTTTTTTCAATTAAGTGTGTTTATATGTGTATAGAGGAATTAAGGTGGTGAACAGTAAAAATAATTCCCATGTTGGTAGTTTATAACTTGGTTTGTATATAAAGAATATGTTGCGAATGTGTTCGTGAATAATTTAATAATTTTGGCTTACATGGAAGATTAAGTTTTCCAATTTACAAGAATAGTTTTTTTTGTGAAGTACATATAGGGGTTACGAATTAGCTATTTCAAGGAATAAATAATCAGAGTGGTAAAAAAATATTTATAAGGTAGCGAGATGAATCATGAACTAATTTAAGACTCATTGCAATAAGTAATAATAATAAAATTATACAAACAAATATCTCGAATCTGAAAGAGACAAAGCAAATGAAATACTCTAAAATACTAGAAAAATATTAGATGTACTTTAAATATTATCCCATGTGTTCATACCCGAACCTTGGATTGATATGCTTAATAATAGAAGGATCATGTGCGCATTCCGCTTCTCGACGCCTTTAAATTAAAAATAATTATGTTATAATCATGTGTACGTTTCGTACCTTGGTTTAACATTTAATTTCAAAGAAGTACCTTGTGTGCGTACCACATCTTGGTGAACGCAATTAATAAAATATAATAATTAATTAAGCGGTAATCAATAACTCATAATCAATAAAATACAAGAATAGCTAAAAATTGATTTAAGCCTTACATTAGTCAATAAAGCGACCGTGCTAGAACCACGGGACTCGAGGGATGCCTTACACCTTCCCCTCGGTCAACAGATTTCCTTACTCAGTCTTATGTTTCGTAGAATGTAACGAACTGAACGGTCGTTTTGAGCTCTAGCGCGTCGTTCAGCGGTTTGAGGCCGTGAGCAGCTTATTTTTCGGTATTATGACCCGTAGGCGTGGTCAAAATTGAATTTCTGGAAGTTTAGAGTTGGTTTGGAAAGAGAATTCTCATTTCAGAAGCCTTAAGTTGGAGAAATGGATTAAGATTGGAATTTTGAGTAAACGACCTCATAATCAGGATTTGAAGGTTCCTGCAGGTTCGTATGATGATTTTGTACTTGGGCGTATGTCCGGATCAGGTTTTGGATAACCCGGGAGCGTTTCGGCGTATATTGTGGAAGTCAGCATTTTTGAAGGAATTTCCTAAGTTTGGCTTGAAGAGCATTTCAGTGATATTGATGTCCGTTTGGGATTCCGAGTCTGGGAATAGCTTCGTATGGTGATTCTGGAGTTGGGAGCGCGATCAGAGGTGAACTCATTTGGCTAAAGATAGAAATTCGAATGTTTTTGTGAAATTCGACCGGAAGTGGAAATTTTGATATCAAGGTGGGAATGCGATTCCGGAATTTGGAGCAGGTCCGTAATGTCGAATATGACTTGTGTGAAAAATTTGAGGTCAATCGGACGTGATTTGATAGGTTTCGGCATCGGATGTAGAAGTTGGAAATTTCTAAGTTCATAAAGTTGGGATTTGGGTGCGATTCGTGGTTTTGATGTTGTTTGATGTGATTTGAGGCCTCGACCAAGTCCACATTATGTTTTGGAATAGGTTGGTATAATTGGACGGGGTCCTGGGGGCCTCGGGTGGATTCCGGGTGGTTAACAGATCAATATTTGAAGTTGAGAAAAGCTGAAGTTGCTGGTGTCTGGTGCGACCGCCCCTTCGAGGCTTTGGACACAGGTGCAGACAATGGGGCGCATGTGTGATTTTGGTCTGAAGCTGAGGAAGCCGCAGGTGCGGGAGATTGGTCGCACCTGCGGGGAGGTAGTATCGCAAGTGCGGAAATGAGGGCCATTTCTCTCATTTTTCTCATGGCTTAGGCGATTTTAGGAGGGCTTCAAGAGGAAAAATTCATCATCAATGTCAAGGTAAGTAATTTCTTCATGTTTTTAAGTTAAATACAAGTTATATGCATGGGATTATACATGAGGTATTGTAGGAAATTGGGATTTTTTGAGGAAAACCTAGAAATTTGTATATTTGTATTTTACCATAAATTTGAGCATGAAAGTTGGAGCAAATTGTATATTTGAGTTAGTAAAGCTATGGGTAGAATTTATCTTCGAGAAATTTTGGAATCCGGGCACGTGGGCTCGAGGGCATTTTGGTCAATTCCTTGAGCGGAGATGGGAATTTATATAATTTGAATTGTTAACAAAGATTAGAGTATAATTTCATTGGTTTGTCGTTATTTGGATAGTTTTGGGGCGTTGTGAATCCATTGGAGTCGTTGGAAGGGCTTGGAAGCCGGTTATGGAATTTCGGAGCAAGGTAAGTCTCCTTTCTAACTTTGTGAGGGGGAATTATCCCCATAGGTGAACTAAATAAATACATGCTATTATTTTCAGGGGCTACGTATGCACGAGGTGACGGGAGTCCGTGCGTAGCTACTATTATGCCATGTCCAGGTAGTCTAGGACCCACTAGCATGCTTTACTTGTTGTACTTGTGATCTTGTCAGTAAAATATCATGTGATGCTTTCAATTTGTATCTAAATCTCCGAGAAGGATAGAGTTTACTTTCTTAATCACCTAGAAGGAGAATTGATTCTTCCTTGGATAATTCTGTTTCGTATAAATCTATAGAGTTTGGAACCCTGTCGAAATTGGCAAGTAAATCTGCAGAAAGGTTTTAAATATTATTCTCATGTTTATTAAAAGGAGAATTTGATCACTTCATTGAACAACAAATTTTCCTGATAAAAATGTGGTTTATTGGTGTGAATATGTGTAACTTTGGGTGCCTGAGTCACATGTATGATTCGCGAGCAGGATGACCCTGTATGTATGTATATTTATACGGGGACACGAGTTGCAGGTATGATTCGCGAGCGGGGTAGCCCTAGTATTATGTTAACCGTGTCGCATGTTCGATTCGTGAGCGGGGTAGATAGATGCATCTATGGTTCGTGTCGTTCGACCCTCGGCAGTGCACATTTTATTATTGTTGATCCGCGCCGTTCGACCCTCGGCATTTTCTTGCGTATGATAATTGTTGCGTATTTCCTGTAATTAGTACTGTTTACTGGCCTAAGAAGTTGTTAAATTTCCAACTGAAATGACAAAGATTTAATGTGTTAAATGTGAAAGAAGTTGACATTTATCATCCCTGATTATTATTAAATTTGCCTATGATACTCATGCTTAGAATCTCACTTGATTATACTAAACTGACTTATAGAAAGTGTCAAATTCGAACTCTCGTCACTACCTCTCTGAGGTTAGGCGGGATACTTACTGAGTACACGTTATTTTCGTACTCATGCTACACTTGCTTTGCATTTTTATTGCATAGGTACTTTCATAGCGATGTGGCTGGTTTGGAGACTTAGGCGAGCTGCATCATCCGGAGGCGATCCGCAGCTGACAGAGTCTCCCTCATATTGTATTTTTTTTCATTTTAAATTCCTCCTCCAATTTGTATTTCGGACAAGCTTTGTAGTATTTGTGAAATTCATAGAAGTTGCTCATGCACTTGTGACACCGGTTTCTGGGGTGTGTTTGGGGTGTATTTTGTAAAAATGGAATATTAAACTGTCGTATTTACTTAGCGGATTTTATTAATTTATTATGTGTCGCACCCCCTTTTTCTCCCCGAGCGCTCCTTTCGGGGCCGGTTGAAAGGGTTTATAACATTGGTTAGGACAACTCGTTCCTTTTGGGAAAGGGGTTTCCATATTTGAAGAGTCGCCACCTAACGATTTTAACGGTGCGTTAGGGCACCTAAATGGTTCAATTACAACTACGTTACTAACTAGAGACTGGGTAAGGGCTTGAAATAATCCTAAGGAGATGGTGTTAGGCACCCCTCAGGATCCACAAGTGTGGTTCCCGGCCAAATGGTTTCTGTGAATTTGTACAATTAGCAAATAACAAGTAAAGTCTCAAATAAGAGGGGATTTAAGTCTTAAGCATGCGGATGTTTGAAAATAGTAAAGGAGACTAGACTTTGAAAGGATTACGAGCTAAGCATATAAAAGGTATCCTAGGTTTATAATAATATGGATCACATCAATGCAACACCCGGTAATCACTCCTCGAACAGGGGCTACACGTGGTAGTAGCGCACCGGTCATCATATCCATTTTTTACCCTTTCCCACCCCGTGAAAGCAACTAAATCGAGTGTTGGTCTCGACCTCTAATGCATGCTGTTACCCGTCCCTTCCTATCAGTCCCCGAGGAAATTAGGACTCCTACCATAAAGGAGGTGCTAGGGAGACCCTCAGGTTTTAAAGGTGAAAATGCTAAGGCGGCATATAATGAACAAATAGAACTGCAGATAAAGGGGGTAGCACATAAACAGGAAAGGGCTCAAAGAGCTCCACAAATAGTGCACATAAACAACATGTCTCATACACAATTAAAGTCCATATTTAGGTTCAGATCCTAAGCATGATGTCTAAGTGATAACACAAAGACAGATTTATTACATAACTCAAAGAGGAAAGTCTTAATCAGGCTTTCCTACTGGTTTTAAGCATGCTGACAGTCGAACACTAATCACAAAGGACAATTCTGGATATATTTTTTTATGTTGATTACCTAAGGCTTGCCTAAGTGTAAGATAACATGCAATTCTAGGTGTTGAAGATGTGCAAGGACTAATTACCAGTTGTTTAGAACAGGAGACTATTTTAGATATACGTATTTAGACTAAGTGCAGTTAAATGAATACAATCCTATAGCATGATGTCTAATGCATCATGATGCATAGTAACCTAAACAAGATTTCTAAATGCACATAAAATCACAACATTATGCACCGTTTCAGGAATAACAGAGGTGATAGATTTTAATCGTTGTTTACCTAGAACATGATCTCTACATGTATAGCATGATGAGACATGATTGCAGTTTTGTTACCATTATTTATTCTAGGACAGGACTTCTAAATGAAGCTTTAGGACACGTTTACAACAATTTACTTAATTATTTGTCCTATAGGCAGGATCTCTAAGTGAGGTCAATGAATGATGACGTGCTGAAAGGAAAACAGTATATATGAGCCTAAGTAGCATGATATCTAATACATGGCATGTGGTACCTAAACATGGTTGCTATTGCGCATAGAGAAAATAAACCTAGAAACACGGTCTCTACCCTTTATTATACTACAACATGCATATCACCCACCCATTTTCATTATCCGACCACAGGGTTGTTTACAATTAATTATTACAGACCATGGGATATGAATTACACAACTGAAATAGAAGAAAAATAAGAAGTTAACTATAGGGAGCCTACAGAATAGGCTCAAGCCTCCAGGTCCTCAATGCCTTGTAATGTTTCACAGCCTTTTCACAATCCGGGTGTGTCAGAGTTCCCTAAGGACCTCAAGGGATCCCAGACAGTGCTCACACCAAGATTTCATAGCCAAGATACAGTAAATGCAGTGTGGAACGGCCAGCCTTTGTGTGTCAAAGTTCAGAGGGAGCTCAAGGGTCCCAAGGAAATGTTCACACAAAGGGGACATAACCTAGACTTCTAAGAGTATGTGTGAGAGTGCTTGACATAGTTTTGAAAAGGTTAAGTAAGAAAACAGTTTTGAAAAGGGTAAGTAAGAAGACAGTTTTGAAGAGGGAAACTTGATTGGAATACTTTTATAACAAAGAAGTTTAACCACCAAAAAGGCAGGAACACCAAGTTCAACATCACACAAAGGACCAGGAATAGTCCAACAATCACAAGAAGGGGTAATGATATTTGAGGGACAGATACAGAGCATGTGAAGGCAAACATGTAGTAGGCAGTACACAATCGGAAGTTCCTAAGGATTCAGGGGATTGGGGGATACAATAGGGTGTAGGATTATACTAACATATCATGACCAAATAGTTCAAGACAGTAGGATTTACCATAATCAAATAATGTACCAAATATAGGCATGAAGATTCCATAGAATATGTATCAAGTACATAAAGACATGCTGGTTATGACAAATAGAATATAACTTATCATGTGAATGGAGTTCAGGATCCTAGTTACATGTTGAACAAAAAAATAAGTAAAAGCAAATTAAAAACACAATGAATTGCAAGAGTAGTGGAAACATGTTGGTTTGAGAACTAAAATCTGAATTAGAACATACCAGTGAAGTGAAGAAAGCAGTAACACAAACAGGAAGTAGGAGATGCTTAGCCTTGGCTTGCAGCCGACTAACTTAGAATAGTAGTAACTAGCACAGAAAAGAGAGAGAGAAGAGAGTTTTTAGTTGAGAGAGAGAGAGAGTTGAACAGATTCGTTCCTTTTTGATAATGGAAGAGTAGAGGTACTTATAGTTTTGAAAACAGGCAGAAGAGTATGGTAACAAATAATAGTTCACCCCAATTGTAGAAGTAAATTACAATTAGAATCCAATTAATACAAGTGCTCCCTTTAATTAAGGAGTAAATGTTCAAACGGATAAAAACAGTGATAAACAAGGAAAAGAATCAATTGAGGGAATGGTTTTACCACATAAGGAGTAGTAAAAGTATATAGCACACAATCAAGACAGAATACAGAATATACCAATTAAGGAAAGTGTATAAGAATTAATTGACAACTGGTTTATTCATAAAAATAAGGCAAGAGATGATTCAGATTCTAAAATTAGTCAGGAAATCTTCAATTCACAGAAAATCACTGCTACTCAAAGGAAAATACCACCATTTTAAGGAAATATTCGAAAATTAGGCAATTGGTATTACTCAAAGGAAAATACTCGAAAATCAGTAAAGAGTATGGTGTAAAAATCACTAAAGCACTAATCATACTTATTCAGAGATTCAAAAATGGTAAAACTATACTGGAATAACACATATTAAGCAAAAATCAGGAACCCTAATCACGAAATTAGGGATACATATCAGAAAATAGCAGATAATTAAAGAAATCAATAGATAATCAAAGTCTAGGCAGAGGCGACAAAGAATCAGAAACTCTAATCAGTAGTTATAGAGAAAGAAATCACAAAACACATAGAGTATACACACAAGCAAGGTAGTCATGCTAGAATAGGTAAACAACATTGCAAAATAAACTCAGATTCGCATATTGAACCCAGAAATTTGGTGTTTTTTTATCAAAATGAATCAAACAAAAGAGAACGGCTCAAATAATTCTTAAACACGATAAAATCACAAAAATAATACTAAGAAACTAGAGGAAGAACTATTTTAAAAAGGATCTTGAAACCCTAGTTTTGAGAAGTGAAGAGTCGTTTCAGAAAACAAGAAGATCTTTGAGGAAAAAATGGAAGAACCTCAGAATACCTATAGACCTGTGACAGATCTAAAAGGATCGGGAGGTTTAAGTTAGGGTTTCCAAAGAGAACCCAGAAAGGAGAAGAGAATAACTCGAAATTGCCAGTTTTAATCGGAAAGTGTAAAGATCTTTCTCGGACGCCCATGGGAGGTCAAAAAAATGGAATGAGATCGTAGAGGTGTGTGGAATGCCTCTGGTTCACTTGAAGGCCTCAAAACAGTGACACACGTTCAAGGGAGAGCCATAAGGCTGGTAGGTGATTGAATCACCATAGATTCCGGCAAGGCGATGGCCGGAGAAGGGCCAGGTCCACTGGAGGGAGTTGAAGGGACGAGAGAGAGTTGAGAGAGACGTGTCAGAAGTGAGAGGGAGAGAATGAGATACGGGGGAAGGGGTAGTCTTAGGTTAATTATGGTAATAGGCGATCTGGACCGTTGATTGAAATTAATCGGCGGTTCAGATTAAACAGGTACTTCGGCCGGGTAGGATAGTGTATTGGGCTTGGGGGTCTGGGCTATTTTAATTGGGTTAGGGACCAGGATTAATTAGGCTGGAATTTAAATAAAGAACGGCTATTTGTTAAATACCCATTAAAATTAGATAAATAATTAATAACAATAGCTAATAATCATATAAAATGAAATTAAGGCTAAATAAGTGAAATTAAGGTAATAAATTAATATAGAAAATATAAAAATGAATAATTATTGATTTAAATGGCATAAAATGTATAACTAGGCTATAATTGCAAATTTATTGTAATTATGGTCAAATAATGCCAAATTGGCTAATTTGTGAAATAATTAAATACTAATAAGATTAAAAAATGATATATTGAGCTGGGAAATATTTTGAAATTATTTATGATACAATTTATGAATAATTATTGAATATAAAAATACTGAATAAATTAGAAAAGAATTTAATAAAAATATGAAAAATTACGAAAAAATATCAGTTATTATAAAGAGTGATTTTGAAGGTATATATGCAAATTTTAAAATATTTGAGGAAAAATTGGGTATCAACAGCTGCCCCTCTTTACCCGGGAAGGATGAAAGAGTTGTCGGGTAAAGATATGATGGCCAATTTTGACCGAGTGGAAGTATCTTGAAAGGTTCAGGCCGCACCCTGGTTTCTGAGCCGCCTACATATCCCTATTTCTACCGGAATCAGGTGGTATGTAGTTCAGGAGCCATCGGCGAAGCGTACCGACGGAGCTATTACAAGAACGGACTCAACATATAGGAATGATTGAATAAAGGAATTACGGGGTAATAGGAGAACTGGAGCGGGATCTCTCCTGTCGGGACAACTTCTGCTTGCCGGGTTACTTGCAAATGAGTAATACATGCATATTATGCATAATTCAAACATGATGCAAATTATCGTTGGATTATGAATGCTGTCTTCGGACGGTTAAGGATGACGTCATTAGACCATGATGTCCTGGGCCATGAATTGCTTGATGCAGGATTCGCAGGCCATGAAATGATGCCTCCGAACCATGATGTCTTGAATAATGATATGCAAACTGATAAAAGAGATCCTCAGGCCATGACATTGTGTTCTCGGGCCATGAAGATGGTGCCTCCGAACAATGACGCCTTTGAATAATGATTTGCAAACTGATAAAAGAGATCCTCAGGCCATGATATGGTGTTATCGGGCCATGAAGATGGTTCCTCCAAACAATGACGCCTTTGGATAAGTTGACGATATTTTAGCCCATGAAGATGCAATAGTATGATGCTGACAAGACAAAGCTTAGTCTTGCGAATTAAAGGGGAAGAGCTTAGCCCAAAAAGAAAGCGCAGTAAATAACACTAGAGGCATTGGTTGATTTTGAGAAGTAAATGGGAAGCAACATTTAACCTGGGAAAGCAGAAAGATAGCCTTATGCAAGATGCTAATGCAGATGGAGGTAGCGCTTAACCTCGGAAGGCAGAAAGGTAGCCTTATGCAAGATGCGAATGCAGATGGAGGTAGCGTTTAACCTCGGAAGGAAGAAAGGTAGCCTTATGCAAGATGCGAACGCAGATAGAGGTAGCGTTTAACCTCGAAAGGCAGAAAGGTAGCCTTATGCAAGATGCGAACGCAAATGGGAGGTAGCGTTTAACCTCAGAAGGCAGAAAGGTATGCGAATGCAGATGGAGGTATCATTTAACCTCCGAAGGAAGAAAGATAGCCTTATGCAAGATGCGAATGCAGATAGAGGTAGCGTTTAACCTCGGAAGGCAGAATGGTAGCCTTATGCAAGATTAAGGAAGGACAACAGAAATTCTTAGCTGGCGTTAAATTGCGGTAGAGCATTGTGATAATGAAGCATCGTTTGTGCTGATAATAAATCTTGTCATATGCAACGAGTTTGAGGAACGATGTCTGTCCTTTGAGCGGATAATATGTTTTGGGGATTTTACAATTTTGTGCCTGCATCCAAAGAAATATCGTGAGTTTTGTAAAGGGGGAAGGTTAGTTCGCACTCCCGCTGACTCTGCTTGGCTCGTTTGCTTGATCATGATGATACTGTATGTATCATTGGGGTAGCATTCGCGAAACAAGCTGCTTTAGAAAAAAATAAATATGCATGATTTTGTAAAAGTATAATATATAATCTAAAATAGTTTTAGATGAACCAACGACATGACACGGCTCGAGACATTGCAACCTATCGTGCTGCGGGATTTCGAAGGTCCTCCTCAAAATTCTGTCCCAATTTGTAGGGCGAATGCCTCTAACTGCTGCTCGCGCGGCAATTGGCTGAACTTGCTTCAGAATTTTGAGGGTCCTCCTAAAAATTCTGCCCCAGTTGGCTGGGTGAATGCTTGTGGGCTGCTGCTCGCTTCAGAATTTTGAGGGTCCTCCTCAAAATTCTGCCCCAGTTTCCAATTGCGGGGAAAAATAGATTTTTATTGAATTGTGACTGAACCCATAGGACTGCCTACGTGTCCCCTCTTAAACGGGAATCATGTCAGGCGTAGTTCAAATTACATCACTTAGAAAGCATAAAGATTACACATAGTAGCGCTTGACTGCATCTGAATTGATCGGTTTCGGCAAAACTTCTCCGTCCATTTCTGCAAGTATGAGTGCTCCACCTGTCAGCACTCTATGAACCATGTACGGACCTTGCCAGTTGGGAGAGAACTTCCCCTTGGCTTCATCTTGATGCAGAAAGATTTTCTTTAACACCAGCTTCCCTGGTGTGAATCGTCTCGGCTTAACTTTCTTATTGAAGGCCCTGGCCATTCTGTTCTGATATAATTGACCATGACATACTGCATTCATTCTTTTCCCGTCTATGAGGGCTAGTTTCTCATAACGGCTCCTTACCCACTCTGCATCGCTGAGCTCAGCTTCCTGTATAATTCTTAGAGATGGAATCTCCACTTCGGCAGGAATAACAGCCTTTGTACCATAAACTAGAATATAGGGAGTTGCCTCTGTTGATGTGCGGACAGTGGTGCGGTATCCCAATAAAGCGAATGATAACTTTTCATGCCACTGCTTGTGCCTTTCTATCATCTTCCTTAGTATCTTCTTGATATTTTTGTTAGCAGCCTCTACGGCTCCGTTCATCTGAGGTCTGTATGCTATGGAATTTTTGTGTTTGATCTTGAGAGTTTCACACATAGCTTTCATCAAGTCACTGTTGATATTAGAACTATTGTCGGTGGTTATTGACTCGGGAACTTCGAATCGATAAATAATGCGGTCGCGGACAAAGTCGGCGACGACTTTCTTAGTAACTGCTTTGTAGGAGGCCACTTCGACCCATTTAGTGAAGTACTCAATGGAGACCAACATGAAATTGTGGCCATTGGAGGCGGCATGCTCGATTGGCCCAATAACGTCCATACCCCAAGCGGCAAACGGCCATGGTGAGCTGGTTGCATTGAGCTCACTTGAAGGAACCTTTATCATATCCTCGTGTATCTGGCAGCGGTGGCAGTTCCGAGCATACCGGATGCAGTCCATTTCCATAGTCATCCAAAAGTAACCAGCTCAGAGTATCTTCTTTGCTAGAACAAAACCGTTTATATGTGGGCCACAATTCCCAGCATGAATTTCTTCCAGCAATTTTGATGCTTCTTTTGCGTCAACACACCTTAATAACCCCAAATTGGGAGTCCTCCTATACAAGATTCCTCCGCTATGAAAGAAATTGTTGGACAATCTCCGAAGTGTGCGTTTGTGAGTGGAATTTTCAAGCTCGGGGTATTCTCCTTTTGCCAAGTACTCATCGATGTCATGAAACCAAGGATTTCCGCCTACTTCTTCTTCGACATGGGCACAGTAAGCTGGCTGATTATGGATTTTTATAGGAATAGGGTCAATGAAACTCTTGTCCGGATGATGCTGGATCATTGAGGACAAAGTACCTAATGCGTCGGCGAACTGATTCTAGATTTTGGGGACGTGCCGGAACTCTATCTTTGTGAACCTCTTTCTTAATTCCTGTACGTGATGCAGATACGGCAGTATCTTGGAATTCCTTGTTGCCCACTCTCCTTGTACCTGATGTACCAATAGGTCTTAATCACCGATCACTAACAGCTCCTGGACGTTCATGTCAATGGCCATATTGAGCCCCAAGATGCAGGCTTCATATTCGGCCATATTGTTGGTGCAAGGGAACCTGAGTTTGGTGGATATCGGATAATGCTGACTGGTCTATAATACTAGGACTGCTCCAATACCAACTCCCTTGAATTTTGCCGCTCCATCAAAGAACATCCTCCTACCATCATAGGATTCTGCAATATCTTCTCCTATGAATGATACCTCCTCATCAGGAAAATATGTTTTCAGGGGTTCCTATCCTCCGTCTACGGGATTCTCAGCAAGATGGTCCACCAGAGCTTGTCCTTTAACTGCCTTCTGAGTCATGTAAACAATGTCAAATTCGCTCAGCAGGATTTACCACTTGGCTAGCTTGCTAGTGGGCATGGGCTTCTGAAAGATGTACTTTAATGGATCCATCCTTGATATGAGATATGTTGTGTAGGCACAAAAGTAATGCTTCAGCTTTGGGCGACACAAGTTAGAGCATAACAGGTACGCACTAATAGAGAATACCGGGCCTCATATGGAGTGAACTTCTTGCTGAGATAATAAATAGCTTGTTCCTTCCTTCCCGTGTCATCATGCTGCCCCAGAACGCAGCCGAAAGCTCCATCTAACACGACAAGATAGAGTAACAGAGGTATGCCTGGCTCGGGCGGTACTAGGACTGGCGGTGTTGACAAATATTCCTTGATTCTGTCGAAAGTCTTTTGACAATCATCGGTCCACTTGGTCGCAGCGTCCTTCTTCAGCATCTTAATGATTGGGTCACAGATGACTATAGACTGTGCTATAAACCGGCTGATGAAATTAAGCCTCCCCAAGAAACTCATCACATCTTTCTTGTTCCTTGGTAGTGGTAGTTCTTGAATGGCTTTGACTTTTGATGGATCCAATTCTATTCCCCGGAGGCTTACAATAAACCCCAGCAACTTCCCAGCAGGAACCCCGGATGCACACTTCGCGGGGTTTAGTTTCAGATTGTGTTTTTGCAATCTATTGAAGAACTTCCCCAAATTCTCCATGTGATCAGCAGCTTACTTTGATTTGATAATGACATCATCCACGTACACCTTGATCTCCTTGTGAATCATGTCATGGAATATGGTGGTCATGGCCCTCATGTAGGTGGCCCCTGCATTCTTTAGGCCGAATGGCATCATCTTGTAACAATACACTCCCCACGGCGTGATGAATGCCGTTTTCTCAGCATCTTCCTCATCCATCCAAATCTGGTGATAACCGGCGAAGCAATCCACGAAGGACTGCAATTCATGCTTGGCGCAGTTGTCAGTCCGAATGTGTATATTTGGTAAGGGGAAGTCGTCTTTTGGACTGGCCCGGTTGAGATCCCAGTAGTCGACGCAGACTCTGACCTTCCCATCCTTCTTTGGCACAGGTACAATTTTGGCTAACCATGTCGGGTACTCCACTACCCGGAGAACTTTGGCGTTGATCTGCTTGGTAACTTCTTCTTTGATTTTCAAACTCATGTCGGGTTTGAACTTTCTGAGCTTTTGTTTAACCGATGGACACGTTGTACTGGTTGGAAGTTTGTGAGCCACAATAGACATACTTTGACCAGTCATGTCATCATACGACCATGAAAATACGTCCTCATACTCTTTTAGAAACTCTATGTATTATTTCTTTTCTGATGGTGACAAATGAATGCTGATGCGAGTCTACTTGACGTTTTCTGAATCTCCCAGGTTGATAACTTCAGTCTCGTCCAGGTTGGACTTAGGTTTGTTCTCAAAGTTCTCAATTTCTTTGACAATCTCGTCAGGTATGTCGTCTTCGTCTAAATCAATGTCTGTTTGCTGCGTTGTCTCATTGCATGTCACAGTCATCGGTTCATCAAGACAAGTAATAGTAATGTTGTATAAATAAAGTAATGAGAGAAGACAATGGCAATAAATATAGAATTTGTAAGAGAAATTTAGAAGATGCTTTGATGAATCGAATAATTGTTTTGAACATTGAAGATCTTATTGCAAAAATTAAAAAAATGCAGGAAAAGGAAAATAATTTAGTAAGTAAAACAGTAAATAATGCTTGTTTTAGCCTTGCTACCCCAGGGCTCGTCGGGCTTTGGTTGTCTTGATAGACCAGTTCTTGAAATATGTGTGAGCATGTGATTTTTACTCCCGTATCGTCCTATAAACATCCCAATAAATCAATTGATTTTATGAATTTTGTTGATTTTTACTCGCCGTATCGTCCTATAAAAATCTCAATAAATCAATTGATTTCATGAATTTTGTTGATTTTTCAGTAATTAATTGTGAATTATTTGCATATCCATAATTCATCTTTCAAAATCATTAAAAAAAANTTTAATAACTAATTACTATAAAAATTAATCATTTTATTCGATAAATCATAGATTTAATTAAGAATATATAATTGATTGTTTTATTCTTAATTAATATGTAAATAGATGAAAATAAGGTTTAAAACTAATTGCTAACATTTGTTGGATTAATTAGATTTGGACTTATTTAGGTTATTTAGTTAATTAATTGAGAAAAAGCCAATTTCGGACCTGGACTTGAAACTACCCAGGCCCAAACCCAATCCCTACAAACTAAAATAGCCCAGCCCAAACCCCTTACACCCGGCCTGCCCCAGCTCAACCAAAACGACGCCGTTTTAGGCCAAGTTCAATCCCAGCCATTGATCTATCTTTGATCCAACGGTTGGGAACTGACCACCCTTTTAATATTTAAGTGTCCAAACCCTACCCCACCCCCTCATTTCACAGAATCCTAACCCCCATCCCCTCCGTCTCTCTCTCTTCTGTATAACCAAACCCTAGCCGCCCTAGGATTCCCACCTTGCTCCGGCCACCGGACCTCCATCAATTCGGCCCAAAATTTTACCGGATAGTCCCCACGACCTCCTTAATCCCATCCCACCGAAGGTTTCCCTAAATCACCGTTCAATCGTGAGTTTTTCCAGATCTAAGAAGCTGTCAGAACCCTAATTTGTGCTAATGACGAATCCAAGCGGCTCTGTGACTCAAACTCACATGAGTCGATGGCTCTTGACAAGAGCCGTCGATTCATGTGAGTAAGGATCAATTTTGGAGGTCGTCGTAATCCGGCCTAACTCCAGCTAGTCGTTGTAGTTCGTCCAAACCCCTCAAACGGGTATCCCCACTTCCTTTCTATGTGTTTCTTGATTTGTTAGCATAAATAGGCCCTGGTTACTCACTGTTTTCCTTTATTTTTTTCTTTTACCTATTCATGTTTTCCGTTTTTTAGTTTAAAGTCCCCAATGCATTTAGCTTAGGTTTTTATCACTATTTTTGTATGATTTAACTGTTTAAGTNCATTTTTATGTTGGTGAATTCTGTCAATAAACAAGCATGAACAACTGATCGTTAAATCCCTGAATTCGTATGTTGAAATGCTTGTAAGTAAAACAGCCTCTATTGGTTGTTTGGCTCGTATTTTGTTTGAGGTCGTCATCTGTTTTAGCCTTGATCTTGCTGCCTATGTTATTAATCTCAATTAGATGTTAACTTCCAATTAATCA
>ML319691.1:0-51898 GCA_005239505.1 Nicotiana paniculata | reverse complement strand
TAACACCTTGGAGAAGATCAAGATGAGTGCACCACCTGGAAATTGGGAAGGTCATTCAACTGCAAGGCCACCACTCTTCAATGGACATTACTACTCATGGTGGAAAAATAGGATGAAGGATCACCTAATTGGAGAAGACTATGAACTCTGAGACATAGTCACTGATGGTCCTCTATCCACCATGATGAAGACTGCTGAAGGTATAGATATACCAAAGACAAGAGCTGATTGCACTGCTTAGGATCTAAAGAAATGGGAGAAGAATGCAAAGGCCAAAAAATGGCCAGTATGTGGACTATGTCGAGACGAGTATAGCAGAATCCAAAGTTGCAACACTGCCAAAGAGATTTGGGACACCTTTCAAGTAGCCCATGAAGGAACACCTCAGGTAAAAAGGTCAAGAGGTACTCTACTATACTCTCAGTATGAAAACTTCACTATGAAAGAAGAAGAGACTATCCAAGGGATGTACACAAGGTTCACAACCTAGACTAATGAACTGAAGTCTCTTAGAAGAATCATTCTTGAAGAGGACAAGGTTGAGAAGATCCTAACAAGGGTCCTGCCTATTTCTTGGGAAAGCAAAATCACTGCTATCTAGGAATCCAAAAATATGGCAACCCTCAGATTGGATGAGCTAACTGGAAACCTCACCACCTATGAACTGAGAAGGCAGACAATGAAGAAGGATGGTCCAAAGAAGGAGAGGAGTCTAGCCCTAAGAATCACTGAGGGAGCAGATCTGAAAGATGATGAGATAGCCATGATCACCAAAGAATTCAAAAACTTTCTCATGAGGAAGAAAGGCATCTCTAGAGGAGGAAACTACAACAAAGCAAAAGCTCCAGAAAGACTAACCAACGAGGGATGATATAAATGTGGTAAGACTGACCATCTCATTAAAAACTGTCCTCAATGGGAACTAGAATGGAAAAAAGAAAGATATGAGAGAAGGAACAGGAGGAAGGAACAGGTTCAACACAAGACAACCACAACAAAGGCTATGGTTGCTGCTTAGGGGGAAAGTTCAGATAAAGAAACAGAAGATGGGGAGACTGAAGATCAGGCGCTCATGGAAATCGGAGAATCTGACAGGGAATCACATAAAGAACCAGAGGTAAGTATCTCCATCTTAAAAACAAAGTAAAGTTCCTATCTAAGGAAAAACTCTCTGAGTTGCTACTTGATTTCATAGATGATTCTGAGGAAACAACCAAAGAGAAGGATCAACTATCTAAAGAATGTGCAATGCTAAAAGCAAAGTGCATGAACCTGGAAATCAGAGTCAGTGAATCTGAAAAGAAAAACACTGACTTGTTGAACCAGGTTCATCCACTTGAAACTGAGATTCTAGAACTAAAATCTGAAAACTTAAAGCTAAAGCTAGGATCAAGTAAAAAGGTTGTTGATCATTCTCATATCATGTTAGAAGAAAACATGGGAAAATTAAAAGATAAGATGTATGCCAAGGACGAACAAATAAGAACTCTTAATGAAGAACTTGGCAAAGTCAAACATGAATTAGATCGAACTTGTAAATGGAATAAATCCTCTGACGCCCTGATATGGCTTCAAGAGAATCATAGTAGCAACAGGAGAGGGATTGGCTTTGGAAGTCAATTGCCCAAGTGGGATCCCAAAAACAAGTATCTCACTCTTCCTGAGAATAAAATCTGCACCCATTGTGGTAAGACTGGGCACTACAAATATGAGTGTACTGCAAAAGAGCAGGCCAGTCAAAGAAATGAGAGGTTTGTAAAAGGGAAAAACTGGCTACCAAATTGGGCCAGGAAAAATTTGATTCATCCATTCTCTCATAGAAAAGGACCCAAACTAGTTTGGGTTCTTAAGACTAACCCCTGATTCTTTTTGTAGGTTCAAGTGAGAGGAGGCAGCCAGATTTGGTATTTGGATAGTGGCTGCTCAAAGCATATGACTGGGAACATGGAACAGTTCCTTTCACTTGAAAGTCTCAAAGGAGGAAATGTCTCCTTTGGAAACGGAAAGAAAGGTGAAATCATTGGGGTTGGTAAGGTAGGTAAGGATGATACACGATCCATTGAACATGTGTATCTAATCGATGGCTTGAAGTATAGCCTGATCAGTGTATCACAACTGTGTGACTGAGGTAACCTAGTTGCTTTTACTTCCACAAAATATTTTGTGATTAACCTGCTTACTGACAAGATTATTTTGCAGGGAAAAAGAATGAATAACATCTATGTCATAGACTTGTCCACACTGTCTGAAAATGAACTCACTTGTCTAAGTGTGTTGGACAGTGATCCCCTCCTGTGGCACAAACGACTTGGTCATGAAAGTCTAACTCAACTTAACAAAGTAGTCTCTAAAGACTTAGTGGTAGGACTTCCTAACATTAATTTCAAGGAAGAAAAAGTTTGTGAGGCATGTGACAGAGGGAAGCAGGTAAGGTCCTCTTTCAAAAGTAAGAAAATAGTCAGTACCACCAGGACGTTGGAACTGGTTCATATGGATCTATGTGGTCCTATGAGAACTTTGAGTAGAGGTGGTAAGAGATATGTGATGGTGCTAGTTGATGATTTTTCAAGGTTCACTTGGACCTTATTCCTGGCATCTACCGATGAAGCATTTGATTTGTTCCCCTCATTTGTCAAGAAAACTCAAATTCAATTAGGACATCAGCTGGCATCAATAAGATCTTACCATGGTACTGAATATGAGAATGCTAAGTTTGCTGAGTTCTGTGATGAACATGGTGTTAATCATAACTTTTCTGCTGCTAGAACCCCACAGCAAAATGGGGCTGTTGAAAAGAAAAACAGAACTCTGGAAGACATGGCAAGAACCATGCTCCTATCTAGAAAACTACCTCACAGCTTCTGGGCAGAAGCAATTAACACTGCATGTTACATTATTAATAGATGCATGACCAGACCTCTGGTAGAGAAAACTCCCTATGAATTAATAAAAGGGAGAAAGACCAACATATCCCACTTTAGGGCTTTTGGATGAAAGTGTTTTGTACATAATAATGGCAAAGATTCCCTAGGAAAATTTGACCCCAGAAGTGATGAGGGAGTACTCTTGGGATATTCATCACATAGTAAAGCTTATAATAAAAGAACTATGTGTGTGGAAGAAAGTATACATGTTGTCTTTGATCAAACTAACATTCTTCCTGAGAGATAGGAACCTGAAGATGAGGAGCTTGGACTGGTAAGAAGCAGTGATCACACTGAAGCAAGCATGAAAGGTGGAACAGGTGATGGACCAGGTTCAACTACCCCAAGCATCATGACAGGGGGAATTCAACATATGCAACCTGGCCCTGATCCTGCTCTACATCAACAAGACATTATGGAATAATCTAAGAATGAACAACTGGTACTTAAGCCACACAGATATCATAGGTCTCACCCTCTTGAGAACATCATAACAGATTTGGCATCTGGAATCAAAACAAGATCATCCTTGAAAAATCTGTGTGCATTTGATGCCTTTCTATCCATGATCGAACCAAAGAACATTGGGGAAGCCCTACAAGATGCTGATTGGGTAAATGCCATGCAAGAAGAGCTGAATCAGTTTGAAAGAAGTCAAGTATGGCACTTGGTACCTAGGCTACTAGATAGATCTGTAATTGGCATCAAGTGGGTTTTCAGGAACAAGCTCGATGAGGATGGAACTGTTACAAGGAATAAGGCAAGATTAGTTGTTCAAGGATATAGTCAAGAAGAAGGAATTGACTATGATGAGACCTTTGCCCCTGTGGCAAGACTGGAGGCAATCAGACTTCTTATAGCATTTGCTGCACACATGGAATTCACTCTTCATCAGATGGATGTTAAGAGTGCCTTTCTCAATGGCTATCTGAAGGAAGATGTATTTGTCAAGCAACCTCCAGGTTTTGAAAGCAAGGAGTCACCTGACCACGTATACAAACTCGACAAGGCTCTATATGGTCTTAAACAGGCACCAAGAGCATGGTACGAACGATTATCAAAATTCCTGCTAGAACATGGGTACAAACGAGGAAAAATTGATAGTACCTTGTTCTTAAGGAAAAGGGTAAGGATCTTCTGGTTGTGCAAATATATGTGGATGATAGCATATTTGGGGCGACTTCTGAAAAATTGAGTAAGGAATATGCTATGCTAATGGGAAGTGAATTTGAGATGACTATGATGGGTGAGCTAAACTTTTTCTTAGGCTTGCAAATTAAGCAAAACCCAAATGGGACAATGATCCACCAACAAAAGTTTGTGAAAGAATTGCTCAAGAAGTTTAAAATGGAAGACTCAAAAGAAATAGACACTCCCATAGCCACAATTACAAAATTGGATGTGAACTAACCTGGTTCATCTATTGATCAGAAGCTATATAGAGGGATGATTGGGTCTCTATTGTATCTCACTGCTAGTAGACCTGATATTGTGTTCAGCGTGGGATTGTGTGCTAGGTTTCAGGCAAATCCAAAGGTGTCCCACCTCACTGCAGTAAAGAGAATTTTGAGATATTTGAAAAGCACCACTGATTTATGCCTTTGGTATCCTAAAGGTAGTAATTTCGACCTTGTAGGATATGCTGATGCTGATTATGCAGGATTCCTGGTTGACAGGAAAAGTACTTCAGGTTTGGCTCACTTTTTGGGTTCATGCCTTGTGTCTTGGGCTACCAAGAAACAGAATTCAATAGCCTTGTCTACTGCTGAGGCTGAATATGTGCCTGCAGCCTCATGCTGTGCCCAGTTGTTATGGATCAATTAACAACTCATGGACTTTGGTATTGAGGTGGGATGCATTCCTATTTTTTGTGATAACACTAGTGCTATTAGTATGACGAAGAACCCGATTCATCACAAAAGGACTAAGCACATAGATTTTAGACACTATTTTCTAAGGGATAACTATGAAAAAGAAATGATCTCAATCGAATTTTGTGCTACTGATCATCAAATTGCTGATATATTCACTAAAGCACTTAGTAGGGAGAATTTTGAGAGAAACAGGCTGGAATTAGGGATGATTAAGATCACCTTATTGAAAAGCAAAATTTATATAAATGATTTTTTTTTGTTAGAAAATTTTAATTAGGTGCTTAATCAGATTAATATTTGCTCAGTATCATGTCTTTATCGCCATACTCTTGTGCCATGTATTAATATGATTCCCTAGATACTAATGATGTTTATCTATCTTTGTAAATTAAGGCAATTTAAATATTTCTAACAGGATGAACCTGGTTCATCTATGCTGATTCATCTGAATGACAAGGTACGTACTCTTCTCCATATAGTAATTCAATTACAGTCGCGCATGAGCAGGATTCAAAAAATATATTAGTTCATTCCTAAGTTTTTGTCCTAATCCATAAATGAACCCGTTCCAAGGAGTCATATCAACACTCAATTAGCCTAGAAATAGGGAACTCTCAACCGTCAAATCGATGACACTCCTACAACTATTAGACTTCCACTTGAATAATTTTTTATCCGTTGTAAAATTAATGGCCATATCTTATAAAAGGCAATCATTACTCCTCTCTTCATAAGGCTACCTTCAAACCAAGTTTAACTCATACTACACAACCCAAAACATTCAACTCATATTTTTCTCCTAACAAAGCATAAACATGTCTTCACCTCCACTAGCTTCTTCGTCTAATTCCTCACCTAATCGTGATTACGATGGAGGAAATTCTGAATCTGTCTCCAATTCTCCATCCGTTTACAGCTCTGAATCACCAAAAATTCCATCATCCCTTGAAAATACATCCATTCTTGAACCCACTCCAAACCCTACTCTTGCCCCCAAGAATCGTCGTGTTAAAGTTCTTGCCCGGAAATCTGTTGCTTCTGGGGCTAGGGAAAAATTCTTGGAGGATCTTATTAAAGTAGACAAAGGTACTAAGTCTGATTCATCCATTGAATCCTTTAAATCAGCTAATGAGGAAGAAGCACATGGTTCAACCAGTTCTGAAAAAGGTAATCTTGCAATCGATTCTGAATTTACTTCTGTTGATAAAAGATTCGTGTTGGTTGGATATGTTATTAATGTTGAAATACCTGGAAGGAAGAAGGGTGGGAGAAAAGAAAGAATTCTTGAGAGAGAGGAAGAATAAGATGAGAGGGGATCTATGGAGGATGGTACCACGCTGGTTATCTGTGGTCCCATTCCTAAAACTATGGGAGAAAACGTCACTGATTTAGGGGGATGCATAGTTGAGGAAGCTGCAGCAGGTCTTGCAAGTCTGAAGAAAGGAACTGATGAACATGGTTCATTGGGGGAAGAAAAATTGGCTGAAAGGTTGAGGAAACTGGGGGAGTCTTATAACCCCAAGAGAAGAAGGAGTCAGAAACCCAAGAAGGCAACTCACCCAGTTCCTTCAAAGAAAAGGAAAATTTTTGAAGTTGCTGATGTTTCTGCTTCAAAAGTAAGATTTACTCGTAGCACTGTGAGAGAAGAAGACGAGAAATTAGAAAAGGCTCTGAAGGAGAGCAAGAAGAAGAGGGCAGCCAAAGGAAAAGCAAAAGTTGGAGAGCCTGTTGAGGCTATTGAGATTGAAGAGACTGGGTTGGACCTAGTCCAACAGGAGGAGCAACCTGCTCCAGGTATGGCTGAGACACCAAAACTCACAAAGGCTAAGGCTTCTTCAAAGAAGTCAGCTAGGATGTCTATCGCATCCACACGATCTGTTAAGAAGACCAGGGCCAAGACAAAGAAAGTGAAAGTTGTTGAGGATGATGATGCAGACTGCAGTGGAGATGAGGAGAAGGAAATTGGAGTGGTGACTGACAGAGTTACCATGTTTGGAAAAACAACAATACTAAAGGGTAAGCTGGTGAAGGATTTAGAGGAGCCTGGAATGCAATATCTGATGGAAACTCTGGAGGTGCAAGGCTGGAAGGACCTGGTCCTTCGTATGGAAGGCAGGCTGGCAAGAGCTGAGTTGGTAGAGTTTATGGGGAATGCCACTGTCAAGGAATGCATGGTCACTTCTATGGTCAAAGGAATTAAAGTTTCCTTTGATGTTAAAGAACTGGGTGTTATTCTTAACATACCAGCTGAGGGCAATGAGGACTACACAAGGCAGAGATGGTCTTGTCTAGATGGGATGGCCTCAACAATCAACATCACCAGGTTCTTTAGTGATAGTGAGAAGGATATTGGACCCAGGCCGGTTTACAAGAGTGAGATGAAACCCAAGCACAAGCTACTCTTTGAGTTCGTCATCAAGTTCCTACTGCCTAGACAAGAAAGAAGGCACATGGCAAATTATATCGATCTTACTTTTATGGAATGCTTGTACAGGGGAAGGCAAATAAATTGGCCGACTTTCATCATCCAACTCTTTGACAGAGTGGTGAACGGAACCAAAGCACACACAATTCCTTATGGCTTCATTCAGACAGCAGTGCTTGCACATTTTGGGGTTCCAGTAAATAAGGCTGAGATGGCTATTGCCAAAGACTATTTTGGGAAGGAAAGTTTGCTTACATATGACTACAATGTCAATGTTCCTGTGGATGAACCTGGTTCATCTAGGAAGAAACCAGTCAACAGCAAAGTTAGAACCCTGGTGCAGGAAAATGAGATTAAGGATATGGAGATCCTTCGTTTGAAGTCTCGTGTGATTGAGGTTGAAAAAGAGCGGGATGCTCTTACAGCTGAATTAACAAAGGAGAAAGAAAAGAACGAGGGTGTTCTTCCGCAGATGGTGTCTCTCCTACAATCCAAGACCACAACCTCCTCTACACCTTCCCATCCTTAGGCTTCTCAGAGCTTCCATAACCCATCTTAAGACCAGTTATCAGTTTTAGTTCTTTCTACTCTTTTTTTTTGCTCATGGTTGGTTTGTTTTTGTTTTGCTGTATGGTGGTTGATTAGCGTTACTAATCAATAAATTTTGCTTTTAGTTATTGACTTGTCTCAATTTCTTAGTTAGCTAATATTTATTGGTTTCTTGTGTTGATTAAGCATGCTTTGCACCTGCAGTTGCCTCAATGGCCATGAGTGATAATTAATAAAATTGGTAAGTATCTCATTTTGCAAACGTTTCGATGATGCCAAAAGGGGGAAGATATATGTGTGCTGAACTTTTCAAAATGTTTTTTAAAAGTGATATTTATAACCTAATGAACCTGGGTTCTCTATGATTAATTCGTAAAACCATACAAAGTTGTTTGAAGTGTATACAGGATTAAGCACAGAGTTTGTCATCATCAAAAAAGGGAAATTTGTTGACCCATGTCACTGCATACTTTTGAAGATTGACAAACGGCTGACCAGTTGAACCAGGTCCATCAGAGCACACATCTTGAACTAAATAGCTGGCACATGAACCATATATGCTTAGGAGATGTTTGTGAATATGAAGTATCAATGAACCAAGAGATTGTCTCCTAATGCGAAAAGGTTGCAAACTGATCTGATCAATTGAAGTCGAATTCAGCAAGGAAAGTAACAAAAGAAAGGACGTTGAGTTTGGTTCGAATTTTTTCACCCAGGTAGAGTTGAACTAAAACTAGAAGACAAGCTCAACGACTGACTCTATAAATACTTGATGTATTTCTGCTGGAATTCTACATGCACAAAAGCTGAAGTGAATCAAAGTCTGAAAGCAAAATTCCCAGAGTTATTTTTCTAGTAGAATCATTGTGCGATGCAAAGGCTACAATTCAACTAGAAGAACCAGTTGCATCTGATTGATTATTGAGTCTAGTTGATTGTAGTAGGAGTTTTTAATATTATATCTTTCAGCTTTATCTAGAAGCAATTGTAATAGGTACGTATTGTTCAAGTTAGAGTTAACTTGAGGTGTGTAGAAATTAGCTAGGGGCTAGTTACTACAAAAGGGATTAGAGTTAGTCCTAGGATTACAAAAGAGTTTATTTTGTAAGTCCGTTTGGCTCAGAGTGTTAGTGAAGAGTTTGAGCAATTCCTACTAAGGAGTAGGTCGTGGTTTTTTCACCTTTTGAGCCAGGTGTTTTCCACGTAAAAATCTCTGTGTATTTACTTTACTACTTTTTATTATTCCGCAACAGTAGTAGTTGGAACACCAAGAAAAACCAGGTTCTTCTACTGAGACAACACTCAAAAATTGGGTACCACACAAAGTAACCTATCTTCTTGTGTGGTATTGAAGTCTAGAACATCAAAAGGCCAATGTGGTAGCCGATGCATTGAGTAGGAACACAGTGAGTATGGGCAGCCTTGCATTTATTCTAGTCGGCGAGATACCGTTAGCTTCAGACATTCATACTTTGGCAAATCAGTTCGTGAGATTGGATATTTCGCCCAACCGTGTTTTGGCTTGTACAGTCGCTCGGTCTTCCTTAGTTGAGTGTATCAGAGATCGGTAGGATGATGACCCGTATTTTATGGTCCTTAGGGACACAGTTCGGCATGGTGGTGCCAAGAAGGTTACAGTTGGAGACGAGGGTGTGTTGAGGATGTAGGGTTGTATATGTGTGCCCAATGTTGATGGCCTTCGTGAGTTGATTCTTGACGAAGCTCACAGTTCTAAGTATTCTTTTTACCCGGGTGTTGCCAAGATGTACCAATACCTGAGGCAACACTACTGGTGGGGAAGGATGAAAAAGGACATTGTTGCTTATGTGGCTCGTTGCTTGAATTGCCAACATGTGAAATATGATCATCAGAGACCCAGTGGTTTACTTCAGCAGATAGAGATTCCTAAGTGGAAGTGGAGGCATATCACTATGGACTTCGTTGTTGGCCTCCCACGGACTCAGAGGAAGTTCGACGCCATTTGGGTTATTGTGGATAGGCTCACTAAATCAGCACATTCATTCCAGTGGAAAGTACTTATACTGCGGAGCGATTGGCAGAGGTATATATTCGAGAGATTGATCGTCTTCACGGTGTGCCAGTGTCTATCATTTCTGATCGAGGTACGCAGTTTACCTCGCACTTTTGGAGGGCAGTTCAGAGAGAGTTGGGTACTCAAGCTTATTTGAACACAACATTACATCCTCAGACGAACAGGCAGTCAGAGCGTACTATTCAGATTCTAGAGGATATGCTCCGTGCTGTGTTATTGACTTTGGAGGTTATTGGGATCGATTCTTGCCGTTAATGAAGTTTGCCTATAATAATAGCTACCAGTCAAGCTTTCTGATAGCTCCCTATGAGGCATTATATCGTAGATGGTGAAGATCGCCAGTTGGATGGTTTGAGCCAGGAGAGGCTCGGTTATTTGGTAAAGACTTAGTTCAAGAGGCCTTAGATAAGGTCAAGATTATACAGGATCAACTTCGTGCAGCTCATTCCATGAAAAAGAGTTATGCCGACCGTAAGGTTCGTGATGTGGCATTCATGGTTGGGGAGAGGGTATTACTTCAAGTATCGCCCATGAAGGGTGTTATGGGATTTGGGAAGAAGGGTAAGTTGAGCCCTAGGTATATCGGAACATTTGAGATTCTTGATAGAGTGGGAGAGGTAACTTATAGACTTGCCTTTCCTCCAGGGTTATCCTCAGTTCATCCGGTATTTCATGTGTCTATGCTCCAGAAATATTATGGTGACCCATCCCACGTGTTAGATTTCAGCTATGTCCAATTGGACAAGGATTTAACTTATGAGGAAGAGCTAGTAGCGATTTTAGACCGGCAAGTTTGTCAGTTGAGGTCAAAGATTTATCCTTCAGTTCGAGTGCAGCAGAAGGGTCCGCCCGTTGAGGCAGCTACATGGGAGTCCGAGTCGTACATGCAGAGCAGATATCCACATTTGTTTGCCAATTCGGGTAATTTTCTATATCCGTTCGAGGACGAACATTTATTTTAGAGGTGGAGATTGTGATGATCCAAAGGGTCATTTTACGAATTAAGACTCCATTCTAGGATCATTAGCCTTAAAAATACTAATTTTAATTACATCGATTTGCATGCGCAGTCCGGGCGTTAAAGCGTAAAGTTTTTATGTGAAAATATGAGAAATAGTAATTTTTGGAATTTAAAATTTGGTTTTAGTTGACTTTGTTAAACATTTTGAGTAAACGGACCTAGATCTCTGTTTCGACGATCCCGGGAGGTCCACAGTAAAATAAGGGACTTGGGGTATGCCTGGAAATGTATTCCGAGGTCCCTAGCCTTAGAAATCAATTTGTAAAGAAAATTGTTTTGCTGGATTTTCAATGAAATAAAGAAATGAATTAATGTTTGAAACCGTTGGTATAGGGTCCGTATTTTGGTTCTGAAGCTCGTTACAGGTTTGTTATGATATTTAAGTCTTAACTGTGAAATTTGGTAAGAATCGGAGTTGATTTGGCGTGATTCGGACGTCTGGTTGAGAAAATAGTGAATTCGAAGTGTTCTTGAGAAAATCATGAGTTTTGAGGTTAAATTCGTCATTTTAGGTGTTATTTTTGTGATTTGATCACATGAGCAAGTTCGTATGATGTTTTTAGACTTGCTTGCATGTTTTGTTTAGAGCCCCGAGGGCTCGGATGGGTTTCCGGTAGGCTTCGGGATGTTTTGAACTTGTAAATATCTGGTGTAATAGCTGTTCTGGTGCACTGGTGCTTTCCTCTTCGAGATCGCGAAGCTTTTCCCGTGATCGCGTAGAGTAAAATGTACTAGGGGTCATTTAGTTCTTCACGAACGCGTGTTGACTTATGCGAACGCGATGAGTAAGTGGGCCTGGGAAGGGAGCCTCGATTTGTTCTACGTGAATGCAACCATTGGGTCGCGATTGAAATGGTCATCAGGCCGTAAAGCTATGCGAACGAACGCGATGGCCATTTCGGCTGACCCTCCGCGACCGCAGCAGGCCCATCGCAATCGCGATGAAGGCCTGTCCAGCTATATAAAACCAATTTAAAAAACGGGCAGAACCTATTTTCTTCATATTTTCGAACTACAAAGACCTAGAGGCGATTTTTTTCACACAAATTCATCCCCAAAGTGTTGCTAAACAATTCTAAACTCTTCTCTTTCAACTACCCAATGTTTTTCATCACTTTTCAATGAAAAATCAAGAATTTTCATGGTAGAAATTGGGGGTTTGGGTAGAATTAGGAAATTTTGTAAAAATGGAATTTTGACCTCGAATTGGGGTCGAATTTCGAAACTAATTGCATATTCGGGCTCGGGGGTGAATGGGTAAACATAATTTATTAAAGGCAAATTCGAAGGGAAAAGCGGTAATTGAGCAGTGAGTGGCCTGCGAATTTGAGGCAAGTGCTTAGTTTAATACTGACTTGAGGGAATAGGAATCCCCAACTTAAATGCTATGTGAATTCGCATGTGTGTTGTGTATAGGTGAGGTGACGAGTATCTAGCACCACCAAATTATTTGTTGAACATGATCCCTTCCTTATTTCCAATTTATTTGATTCCTGGCTTAATTGTTTTATGATCATTGATGTTTACATGCCTACTTGGTTTCGTCGACTTTTTGTTAAGTATTGTTCCAAGTATTTTGGAAGTATTGGTTGTTCCCCTGGTTCCATTGTGACACATAAAGATTGAATTGGATGACACTGTTTTACGAAGTATATATATTCTGGTTGGTTTCATTGTGAAATGATAATTTATGAAGTTCATGAGTTGTACAGCCTTCTGTTTACAATTGTTGAGACAAAAAAAAAACATTGTGAAAGGTTTTGACTTGAATTGTGAAATTTGTATAAATAAAGTGATGTGATTGTCTAGTGGGAGCGGGGTGCACGCCATAACAAGGAGTGATAAGGGTGGACAGGTGGGATCGGGTTGCACGCCGCAACAGGAGAAATAAGTGTGATATATATATATATATAGGAAGGAGCAATAAGGGTGGACAGGTGGGATCGGGTTGCACGCCGCAACAGGAGAAATAAGTGTGATATATATATATATATAGGAAGGAGCAATAAGGGTGGACAGGTGGGAGCGGGTTGCGCGCCGCAACAAGGAGTGATAAGAGAGAATATTTATGTTTTATTGATTATTCAAAAATAATGATTTGGAAAACTCCATGTTTTATTAAAAAGGTTTTCATACTCTGATTTTTACTCTGATTTAACTTGAAACTTGGAAAGTTGAGAATATTTGATTATAGCTGATATTTGGAAAAGTTATCCGAGGTGTTTTTATTTACTGTTGCAAGTTACTGGTAATGTAGTTTATTATTACTTCCTTTTTGCTGNATATATATATATATATATATATATATTGTCATAGGTTATGTTATAATTGCCCCGCCTTAGCCTCGTCACTGCTTCGTCGAGGTTAGGCTCGGCACTTACTCAGTACATGGGGTCAGTTGTACTGATACTACACTCTGCACTCTTTTGTGCAGATGCAGGTACCGACCAGAGTTAGGAGATTTTTGTAGCTGACATCATCATTCGAAGACACTAGGTAGATCTGCTGGCGTCCGCAGATTCCTGGAGTCTTCTCTTAATTTTATAGTCACTGTTTTATTACATTAAAAAACATTTACAAAGTTCTTTCATCCCATTATTAATATTAATCTTAGTTGTTCGTGAATTGTGACACCAGACCCTGGGGTAGTCTTATAGCTATATAGTTAGTTTGTGGCTCGATTTAATTATTCGTTTACTATTTTATTCGTGAGGTTATTCATTGGAAATTATTAGATTTAGTTTATTTTAAATTGTCTCATTGTGTTGAAGTAAATATTCAAAGGAAAATGGCTAATAAAGTTCTAACATTGGCTTGCCTAGCAAGTGTGGTGTTAGGCGCCATCACTATCCTTAAGGTTGGGAATTTGAGTCGTGACAGTATCAACAACTATATGCTAAGTTCTCCAAATTTGAGTTCTGGTTAGATTGTATCGGGTGAGGGTATTAAGGTAGATCCCAAGAAGATCAAGTCAGTTTAGAGTTGGCCTCGTTTTACCACAACGACCAGGATAAGGAGTTTCTTGGGTTAACAGGTTATTATCGTCGCTTTGTGGAGGGATTCTTGTCTATTGTGACACCTTTTACTAAATTGATCCAAAAAGGTGCTCCGTTCAGATGGTCTGATGATTGTGCGGCAAGCTTTCGGAAGCTCAAGACCATATTGACTACAACACCGATTTTAGTGTTGCCATCCGATTCGGGGTTGTATACTGTGTATTGTGACGCTTCACGCGTTGGAATAAGTTTTGTATTGATGTAAGAGGGGCGAGTTATTTCATATGATTCACGTTAGCTGAAGCCCCACGAGAAGAATTACCCCGTACATGATTTGGGTTTGGCAGCGATAGTTCATGCCCTCAAGATCTAGAGGCATTATGTTTATGGGCTGTCTTGCTGGGTTTACACAAATCATCGCCGTTTGCAACATTTGTTTAAGATGAAGGATCATCCGGGAAAGGCGAATATGGTTGCAAATGCCTTGAGCAGAAATGTTTAGAGTATGGGTTGTTTGGCATTCAGTTCAGCAGAGGAGAGGCCACTGGCTTTTGATATTTAGTACTTAGCTAAGTGACTTATGAGGTTGGATATTTCAGAACCTAGTCGAGTTCTTCCAATTGTTGTGGCTCAGTCTTCATTATTTGAGCGGATCAAGGCTCGCCAATACGATGATCTGCACTTGTTGGTTCTCAGAGAGACGGTGCTACAAGGTGGCACCAAGGAGGTTACTATCGGTGATGATGGTGTTCTGTGACTCCAGGGTTGCTTATGTGTTCCTAATGTTGATGGCTTCAGGAAGAAGATTCTAAAGGAGGCATATAGTTCACAGTATTCTATTCATCTAGGTTCTACGAAGATGTATCACGACCAGAGGCAGCATTTTTCGCGCCCCCTTTTTTCCTCGCGGAATCGGGTTTCGACATTCATTTGGGGCAACCCCCTTTCATTTGGGAGAGGGGTATGGAAAGTGAAAAGTCACCACCTAACGGATTTATGGTGCGTTATGGCACCTATTGCAAGTAACTCATGAAACCGATTTGTGTTACCAGAGATTGGGTAAGGGCTTGAAATTACCTTGAGGGGAAGGTGTTAGGCACCCCTCGAGGTCCACAATGGTGGGTCCCGACCAAACTTACTTAGTAAATTAGTTATTTAACAGATAAGCAGTCTAAGCTCACATATGTAAGTAAGATAAAAGAAGTTTAAAAGGTAAGCAGTCTGAGCACACATATGTAAATAAGATAGGGGAGCCCTAAGTTATTAGCCTATAGGATCACATCTGTACAATGCCCGATAATCCTTCCTCAATGCAGGTAACAAAACCAGTAAACGTAATTATCCTAAGGCAAGGTTTCTAATGAAAAATAACACAATAGTCCTACAACATGATCTCTAAAGCAGGTAACATAATATAGGTCTAAAGGCATGATTTCTACTGCAAATCATCATAATATAAACCTAAACCATGATTTCTACCCCCTCACCAAAATCGTATAAGAATCCCTACCCTTTTACTAATTTCCCCAATATCTGTTTACAAAGATGATTATTACAGACCAGAATTGAATGAATTACATAAATAAATATAAGCTATAATATAGGGAGCCTGAAGATAGGCCCAAAGTAAACCTGGAGGCACCAGCCTTCAAAACAGTCTCAGATACCAAGAGTCTCATAGCCAATAGGGTGTCCTGGTGTGTCAAATTTCCTAAGGACCTCAGGGATCCCAGGGAATGCTCACACCAAGACCCTTTGAATAGGGAAGTGATTATGTGTAGTGTAGAAAAGGCCAGCCCCAGTGTGCCAGAGTTCGGAGGAATCTCACAGATTCCAAGACAGTATACACACTAGAGGGGCAGAACTTAAGAATCTAAGAGTAGAAGTGAGAGTGCTTGACATAGTTTTGAAAGAACTGGTTAAAGACAGTGTAGAGTTAATACTTTTAGGAGTGAAAAGTTTTTCAGGAATAGAAACAATTTTAGGAAAATTCCAGGAGTGAAAAATAGTTTTGAAATCAATTCTGAAAAGAACAAAGATTCAACATACAACCACACAAACTCAGAGTGCTCAGACTCATAACCATTCATAAATCAGCTTTACAAACAGGGGTCAAGGGGTTGGGAACATAGAGAGCTTCACATCAAAAACACATGAACAGGGTCTAAGGGGAGCATATGGAACAACATTGTACATAACAACTAGGAGTCTACTGATTCAGAGACTTGACAAGTCAGTCATGGTAAAAGGCAATTAAAACATAGAGACAGAGCGTGGGAATAGTCATGTTGAAGACAGGGGTGCATTAGTCATACCAATTAGGATCGATCAACTACATTAGGAGTCTAAGACACTAACATGAGCATACTAGTTGAGGGGAGTAAACAGGAACTGATCAAACATGCAAACAAGACAAATGAGATCTAGGCATGCTCGATTAAACACTTGAACTGGTGAGGGTAAAACTTAAACATACTGGGTAAAGCAATAAACATGAAGACAATTAAATACATAACCAATTAAACTAGAGCAGGAATATGCATGAATTTACATAAAGGAACACGTAAAGTTGAGTTTCAGAGTTGAACTAGAGACATACCAGTTAAGGAAGCAAAGTGCATAATGTAGAGCAAGTAGAGTTCCACAGTCTAGCCTTGGCTTTCAGCCGGCTAGACCAACAGTTAGCACATGTAGCTGAGAAAGAAGAGAAAATTTGAGAGTGTGTGTGTATTCTGAACTAATTGTTCGTGTGTTGAGAGCAAAAAACAAGTGTATATATAGCAATTTAAGAGTATAACAAAATAAGGTAAATGAATCAGCATTCAGTCAATTAAGCAAATCATAGTGTCACAAAATTTAATCACGTAAGGGTTCGGAATAGACCTCCCTTAATTAGGGGTAATTGATCAAACGATAATAACATGAGAGTTTAATTAAGGAAAAAATCCCAATCATACCAAATAAAGGATCAGTACAATCACAAAATTATATGGGCAATCAGTTAAGCCATAGACGGCCAATTAAATTCATAAACAAGGAAACAAAAAAGATTAATGCATACGAATCTCTAACAGAGTAAAGCAATCAGCAGAACTTTTAAGATAACACTGATTTCCAGAAAGAATTACTCAACTTCCATAAATAGATATTGGACTAAGTAAAACCTCACAGAAACATAGAACTTAGCCGGAAAGAGCAGGTTCGAACCCTGACAGAGGTTAATTAGGGCAAAACCACAAAAATACTAGATTTAACATGGAACAATGTTTAAGTCCAAAAACATAGAGCAAAGTAATACAACTGGTAACACAGAAAGTACCCAAAATCGAAGCAAAGGTTGGAAAAATCAGTGTATCACATAAAATCAACTAAGGTTTAAGTATTTTTGCACAAATCAATCACGAAGATGAAAGAACAATTAATCAAACACTTAGGAGTTAGAAAAAACCTTTTAAAAACAACGTGGGATGAACCCTAATTTAGGAAGAGTCGGAATAATCAATTAAACCAAAAATTTTAAAAGGAAAACATGTAATAATGCTCGATTCATCTCAGATCTATACAAATTTGAGAAGGATTGATAGTATCCAACTAGGGTTTTCAGAAAAGTAGCAGAGATGAGAGAATAGGTCAAGAGACCATAGATTCCTAACAAAACAAGAGGAAATTCTTACTCACAGTCGAAAAATGGCCTGAGACAGGCCGATAAGCAAAGTTTCAAACCAAAACCAATTGGAGTTCCTTGAGATCCTCTCAAGGATTCATGGAATCGGAGAGCCATGAATTGTGGGAGACCATGAGTGGTCGGAGGATGACATAGGAGCACCATCGGAGGGGTTCACGCCGGTGATGACGACTAGGGTTAGGGTGAGCTTGAGAGAGAATGGAGAGGTTAGGGAAACTGGGACGGCGGAAANGGGGGGGGGGGGGTTAGGGTTGGTTGTGAATTAAAATGGTAAGGTTTATTGTGGACCGTTTATCTAAAATATCAACGACCACAATTTGATGGGGGTTTGGGTCAGGTAGGTGCAGATTGGGCTTAAGGTGAAATTGGGTTGATATTTAAAAGGGTTTTGGGCTAATGTTTGAGGAGTTAGGTCCGAAAGTTGAAGAAATTAAATAGGGCTATTATTTAAATACCCACTTAATTGATAAAATAATTTCTAAGAATAGTTAATAAATGATAAAACATGATTTTTATGCATAAAATTGATTTAAAACAATCACCTAATATTATAAAAATACAAAAGGTCATTTTCTTGTGAAATAAGGTAATTATGCACTCGTGAGATATTACTGCAAAGTTATTGCAATTATAACCCTAAAATATAAGTACGGCTATTTGTAAAATAATTAAATCTTAGTGTAAATATAAATGATAAAAATTAAGCAATAAAAATTGTCATAAAACCAATGGTGATGCAATTAGTAATTGTCTATATAATAAAAATACTGGGATAAATTAATTAAAAAATCTTTAAAAAATGTAGAAATTATGGAAAGAAATTAATTGATGATCATGCATTGTTTTGAAAATATATATGTATTTAGAATTAATAGAGGAAAAAATTGGGTATCAACAGCTGCCCCTCTTTACCCGGGAAGGATGAAAGAGTTGTCGGGTAAAGATATGATGGCCAATTTTGACCGAGTAAGGTGTTTTGAGAGACATAGGCCGCACTCTGGTTTTCGAGCTTCCTACATATTCCTGGTTTTACAGGAATCAGGCCGTGTGTAGTTCTGGATTCATCGGCGGAGTGTACCGATGAAGTTACCACAAGGACGGTCACGAGATTTCGGGATAGGTGAAGAATGGTTATGGTGAGAGGTCGGGTTTGAGATAGTTCGAAGGAATCAGAGTGGGATTTCTCCTGTTGGGATAATGGTTTCTTATCGGTCACCTGCAAGTAAAGAGATACTACGAGCATTTATTTGTGCGGGAATTTAAACATGATGCAGATTCCCTTCGGACCATGAGAATTGTCTTCGGACAGTTAAGATGACGTCTTTAGACCATGATGTCCTCGGCCATGAATCGTTCAGTGAGGGATTCGAAGGACATGAAATGATGTTCTCGGGCCATGAAAATGGTGCCTCCGAACCGTGACGCCTTTGAATAATGATATGCAAATTTTAGAGATCCTCAGGCCATGACATGGTGTCTTCCAGCTATGAGGATGGTTCCTTTAGACAATGACGCCTTTTGATAAGATGGCGATATTTCAGCCCATGAGATGCAATAATATGATGTCAAAAGCAACAAGACAAGGCTTAGTCTTGTGAAGTCGAGGGAAAAGCTTAGCCCGAAAGAAGAGCAAAATAGATAGTGCTGGAGAGATAACACTTAGTCTCGGCAAAAAATACGAATAGAAGGCAGAGCTTAGCCTTATGCGGATGGAGACAGAGCTTAGTCTCATGCAAGATTCGGGACATGGCTTAGTCCCATGTAGATGGAAGGCAGTGCTTAGCCTTATGCCAATGGAGGCAGGGCTTAGCCTCATGCAAATGGATATAGATCTTAGTGTCATACAAGATTCGGGACAGGGATTAGTCCCATGCAATGGAAGGCAGTGCTTAGCCTTACGCAGATATGGAGGCAGGGCTTAGCTTCATGCAAATGGAGATAGAGCTTAGTCTCATGCAAGATTCGGGACAGGGCTTAGTCCCATGCAAATTGAAGGCAGTGTTTAGCCTTATGCAGATATGGAGGCAAGGCTTAGCCTCATGCAAATGGAGACAGAGCTTAGTCTCATGCAAAAATAGAGTAATTAGCAGATGATAGCAGAGTTTTCTTAGCTGGTAGTAGATTTCAGTAGCAGTGGTTATGAAGATTGTGACTTTGGGTCATGTATATTCTTTGTTCCTGCAACCAAATAAATATTATGAGTTCTGTAAAAGGGGAGGCCGGTTCGTGCCTCCGTCGGCTCACTTTCTTGGTCTGAAGATCCTGTTCAAATCATTGGGGATAGAGTTTGCTAAATAGGGTTATTTTACAAGCAAGCATGCATAGTTTTCAAAGACATTTTGTTGGCCCATATCACTGAATGGGTTTTGAAGATTGACAAATGTTGACAAGATGAACCAGGTCCATCAAATCATACACACCTGAACGGAGCAGTTGGCACAAGAATCGTACAAGCATAGGAGATATCAGTGATTGTTGAGTATCAAAGAACTAAGAGGATGTCTCCTAATACGAAAAGATTGCAAACAAATGTAGATGAAAGAAGTTGAATTCAGCAAGGAGAGAAACAAAGGAAGGAAGTTGAGTTTGATAAGAACTTGTTCTCCCAGGTAGAATCGGGCCAGAACTCAACAACTGACTTTATAAATACTCAAAGTATTACTGCTCAAAAAAAGAGAAGACACAAAAAGGACGCACAAAGGCTAAATTGAATCAAGTTCTGTAAGAAAAATTCCCAGGTTATTTGCAAGCAGAAGTATTGTGCAAAGACTACAGTTCAACTAGAAGAAACAGTTCCATTCGTTTATCATTGAGTCTAGTTGTGTGTAATAGGAGTTTTAACATTGTATATTTTCAGCTTTCTTAGAAGCAAATTGCAATAGGTACACACTGTTCAAGTTAGAGTTAGCTTGATGTCTGTAGAAATTAGCTAGAGGCTAGTTGATACAAAGAGGATTAGAGTTAGTCCTAGGATTACAAAAGAATTTATTTTGTAAGTCCGTTTTGGCTCAGAGTTTTTAGTGAAGTGTTTGAGCAAATCCTACTGAGGAGTAGGTCGTGGTTTTTTCATCTTTTGAGCCAGGTATTTTTCCACGTAATAATATCTGTGTCTTTACTTTACTGCTTTATTATTCCGCAAATAGTAGTAAGTAGTACACCTAGAAGAACCAGGTTCTTCTTATTAGACAGCACTCGAAAATTGGGTACTACTCAATTAACATATAATATTGTGTAGCATTGACGTCTAAAACATCAAGTGGTATCAGAGCAGGTTATCCTTGACAAGGCTAACACCTTGGAAAAGATCAAGATGAGTGCACTACCTGGGAAGTGGGAAGGTCAATCAACTGCAAGACCACCACTTTCAACGGTCAGTACTATTCTTGGAGGAAGAATAGAATGAAGGACCACCTTATTGGAGAGGACTATGAACTCTNTGCACCACTGCCAAAGAAATCTGGGATACTCTACAAGTAGCTCATGAAGGAACAACTCAAGTGAAGAGGTCTATAGGTACACTACTATACTCTCAGTATGAAAACTTCACTATGAAAGAAGGAGAGACAATTCAGGAAATGTACACAAGGTTCACAACCTTGACAAATGAACTCAAGTCTCTTGGAAGAATCATACTTGAAGAAGACAAGGTAGAGAATATCTTGACAAGGGTTCTGCCTATCTCCTGGGAAAGCAAGATCACTGTTATCCAGGAATCCAAAAATATGGCAACTCTTAGACTGGATGAGCTGATTGGGAACCTCACTGCCTATGAACTCAGAAGGCAAACCATGAATATGGATGCCCCAAAGAAGGAGAGAAGTCTAGCACTGAGGATCACTGAGGGAGCTGATCAGGAGGAATATGAGATGGCCATGATAACCAAAGAATTCAGAAACTTTCTCATAAGGAAGAAGGGTATCTCCAGGGGAGGAAACACTAACAAGGCAAAGGCACCAGAAAGGTCATCTAATGAGGGATGCTATAAATCTAGCAAGACTGACCATCTCATTAAAAACTGTCCTCAGTGGGAAGTAGAGTGGAAAAAGGAAAGATATGAGAGAAGGAACAGGTTCAACCCAAGACAAACACAACAAAAGCTATGGTTGCTGCTTGGGGGGAAAGTTAAGATGAAGAATCAGAAGATGGTGAGACAGAAGATCAGGCTCTCATGGAAATTGGAGAATCTGATAAGGAGACTTACGAAGAACCAGAGGTAAGTATCTCACAAGTTAAAACTAAAATACAGTTTTTATCTAAGGAGAAACTCTCTGAGTTGCTACTTGACTTCATAGATGATTTTGAGAAAACAACCAAAGAGAAGAATCAACTGTCTAAAGAGTGTGCAATGCTAAAAGCAAAATGCATGGAACTGGAGATAAGGGCCAGTGAATCTGAAAAAAAAAACATTGTCTTGATGAACCAGTTTCATCCACTCGAAACTGAGATTCTAGAGCTAAAATCAAAAAACTTAAAGTTAAGACTAGGATCCAGTAAAAGGATAGCTTATCACTCTCATGTCATGTTAGAAAAAAACATAGGAAAATTAAAAGATAAGATGTATGCCAAGACGAGCAAATAAAAACCCTTAATGAATAACTTGGTAAAATCAAACATGAATTAGATCGAACCTGTAAATGGAACAAATCCTCGGATGCCCTGATATGGCTTCAAGAGAATCACAGTAGCATTAGAAGAGGGATTGGTTTTGGGAGTCAATTGACTAAGTAGGATCCCAAAAGCAAGTATCTCACTCTTCCTAAAAATAAAATCTGCACCCATTGTGGGAAGACTGGTCACTATAAATATGAGTGTGCTGTAAAAGAGAAGGCCAGTCAGAAAAATAAGAGATTCATTAAAAAGAAAAACTTGCTACCAAACTGGCCAGAAAAAATCTGATTCATCCATTCTCTCATGGAAAAGGACCCAAACTTGTTTGGGTTCTTAAAACTAACCTCTGATTTCCTTTTGTAGGTTCAAGTGAGAGGAGGCAGCCAGATTTGGTACTTGGATAGTGGCTTCTCAAAACATATGATTGGGAACATGGAATAGTTCCTTTCACTTAAGAGTCTCAAAGGAGGAAATGTCTCCTTTGGAAACGGAAAGAAATGTGAAATCATTGAGGTTGGTAAATCAGGTAAGGATGATACACGATCTATTGAACATGTGTATCTCATAGATGGCTTGAAATATAGTCTGATCAGTGTATCACAACTATGTGACAGAGGTAACCTGGTTGCTTTTACTTCCACAAAATATTTTGTGATCAACCTGCTTACTAACAAGATTGTTTTGCAAGGAAAAAGAATGAATAACATCTATGTCATAGATTTTTCCACACTATCAGAAAATGAACTCACTTGTCTAAGTGTGTTGGACAGTGATCCCCTCCTGTGGCACAAACGACTTGGTCATGCGAGTCTAACTCAACTTAACAAACTAGTCTCTAAGGACTTAGTGGTAGGGCTTCCTAACATTAAGTTTAAGGAAGACAAAGTTTGTGAGGCATGTGCCAGAGGGAAGCAGGTAAGGTCCTCTTTCAAAAGCAAGAAAATGGTCAGTACCACCAAGACGTTGGAGCTGGTTCATATGGATCTATGCGATCCTATGAGAACTTTAATTAGAGGTGGTCACAGATATGTGATGGTTCTAGTTGATGATTTTTCATGGTTCACTTGGACCTTATTCCTGTCATCTAAGGATGAAGCATTTGATATGTTCACCTCATTTATTAAGAAAATTCAAAATCAATTGGGACATCAACTGACATCAATAAGATCTGACCATGGTACTGAATTTGAGAATATTAGGTTTGCTGAGTTCTGTGATGAACATGGTGTTAATCATAATTTTTCTGCTCCTAGAACCCCACAGCAAAATGGGGTTGTTGAAAGGAAAAACAGAACTCTTGAAGACATGGCAAGAACCATGCTTCTATCAAGCAAACTACCTCACAGCTTCTGGGCAGAAGCAATTAACACTGCATGTTACATTATTAATAGATGCATGACCAGACCTCTGGTAGAGAAAACTCCTTATGAATTACTAAAAGGGAGAAAGCCAAACATATCCCATCTTAGGGCTTTTGGATGCAAGTGTTATGTGCATAATAATGGCAATGATTCTCTAGGAAAATTTGATCCCAAAAGTGATGAGGGACTGTTCTTGGGATATTCAACACATAACAAAGCTTATAAAATATACAATGAAAGAACTATGTGTGTAGAAGAAAGTGTACACGTTGTCTTTGATGAAACTAACACTTTATCTGAAAGACAGGAACCAGAAGATGAGGAGCTTGGACTGGTGAGGAGCAATGACTACATTGAAGCACCTATGGCAGATGGAACAGGTAATGGACCAGGTTCAACAATCCCACGCAACTTGACAGGGGGAATTCTACATGAAAATATTGGCCCTGATCATGTTCCACAACTACAAAGTAACATGGAACAATCCAGAAGTGAATAACTAGTACTCAAACCACACAGATATCAGAGTTCTCATCCTCTTGAGAACATCATAACAGATTTGAGATCTGGAATCAACACTAGATCCTCCTTGAAAAATCTGTGTGCATTTGATGCATATCTATCCTTGATTTAACTAAAGAACATTGCTGAAGCCCTGCAAGATGCTGTTTGGGTAACATCCATGCAAGAAGAGCTGAATCAATTTGAGAGAAGACAAGTACGACACTTGGTACCCAGGCCACTAGACAGATCAGTAATTGGCACCAAGTGGGTATTCAGGAACAAGCTCGATGAAGATGGAACTGTTACAAGAAATAAGGCTAGACTGGTTGTTCAAGGATACAACCAAAAAGAGGGAATTGACTATGATGAGACCTTTGCTCCTGTGGCAAGATTGGAGGCAATCAGACTTCTTATAGCATCTGCTGCACATATGGAATTCACTCTTCATCAGATGGATGTAAAGTGTGCCTTTCTTAATGGCTATTTGAAGGAAGATGTATTTGTAAAACAGCCTCCTGGTTTTGAAAGTAAAGAGTTACCTAATCATGTATATAAACTTGACAAGGCTCTATATGGTCTCAAGCAAGCGCCTAGATCTTGGTACGAGAGATTGTCAAAGTTCCTCCTGGAACATGGGTACAAACGAGGCAAGATAGACAGTACTTTGTTCCTAAAGGAGAAGGGAAAAGATCTTTTGATTGTACAAATATATGTTGATGATATCATATTTGGGGCAACTACTGAAAAGCTTAGCAATGAATTTGCTACATTAATGGGGAATGAATTTGAAATGAGTATGATCGGTGAACTAACCTTCTTCTTAGGTTTGCAGAGCAAACAAACTCCACATGGCACAATGATACATCAACAAAAGTACGTGAAAGAACTCCTCAAGAAATTCAAAATGGAGGAGTCAAAGGAGATAGATACCCCAATAGCCACAGCTACAAAATTGGATGTGGATGAACCTGGTTCATCAGTTGATCAGAAGACATACAGAGGGATGATTGGGTCTTTACTCTATCTTAATGCAAGTAAACCTGATATAGTGTTCAGTGTGGGACTATGTGCTAGGTTTCAAGCCAATCCAAAGGAGTCGCACCTCAATGCAGTAAAAAGAATTTAAAGATATCTGAAGGGCACCACTGATCTGTGCCTTTGGTATCCTAAAGGTAGTAATTTTGACCTTGTAGGATATGCTGATGCTGATTATGCAGGTTTCCTAGTTGACAGGAAAAGTACTTCAGGCATGGATCACTTTTTGGGCTCCTGCCTTGTCTCTTGAGCCACCAAGAAACAAAATTCAGTAGCCTTGTCTACTGCTGAGGCTGAATATGTAGCTGCAGCCTCTTGTTGTGCCCAGTTTCTATGGAGCAACAACTCCTGGACTTTGGTATAGATGTGGGATGCATTCCTATTTACTGTGATAACACTAGTGCAATCAGTATGACTAAGAACCCGGTTCATCACAAGAGAACCAAGCACATAGATGTTAGGCACCATTTCCTGAGGGATAACTATGAAAAGGGAATGATCTCAATCGAATTCTGTGCTACTAATCATCAAATTGCTGATATATTTACCAAACCATCGAGTAGGGAGCATTATGAGAGAAACATGCTTGAATTAGGGATGATTAAGATCACCTAATTGAAAAACTAGAATTGAAAAAGGGTATTTTCTTGGCCAGAAAATTTTAATTAGGTATGTAATCAGATTAATCATTGCTCAGTACTATGTCTTTATTACCATACTCTTCTGCCATGTATTAATATGATTCCCTAGGTCACTAATGATGTTTCTCTATCTTTGTGAATTGAGGCAAAATAAAGATTTTTAACAGGATGAAACTGGTTCATCCATGCTGGTTTCCATGACTGACAAGGTACGTTCTCATCTCGATACATGTATTAATTCAAGTACAGTCATACATGAGCAGGACTCTATCCATTTATGGTTCAAATTCAATTCTCGTACTTACCCAAATATTGAACCAGTTTCAAGAAGTCCTATCTCAATTAATTAGCATAGTTTTAGGGGGAAAGTAACTGTCTAATCAATGTCAAATCACTGACAGTTTTTAATCGATTAGGATCCTACTTGGTTACCACTTCTGGTGAAATCTCCCCAGCCACAAGTTATAAATAGACCATCATTACTCATTGTGCATAAAACACCAGGCGAACCTTGTTCAACTCACTCAACTCAAAATCCCTACTGCCTTTTATTTTCTTCTCTCTCTCACCAAATCAAAATTGTGTCGTCTCCTCCACCAGCTTCTTCTGACTCATCCCCAAATAGAGATTATGATGGGGGAAACTATGAATCTAATTCAAACTCTCCCTCTGTCTATAGTTCGGAGTCTCTTGAAAAATCATCATCCCCAGAACATTCTACAATCCCTGAACCCACACCAAACCCTACCCCAGCCCCCAAAACTCGTCGTGTTACGGTTCTTGCACGTAAATTTGTGGCTTCTGGTTCAAGAGAAAAATTCTTGGAAGAATTGTTACGTGCTGAGAAAAGCTCTAAACCAGAATCATCCAGTTATTCATTTAAATCAGCGAATGAAGATGAAGCACCTGTTTCATCAAGTGCTGAGAAACGTAATACTGAAGTTACCTCTGGTTTAAATCCTGCTGAGAATCGATTTGTGTTGGTAGGGTATCTGGTGGATGTGGAAGTGCCAAGAAATCAAAGAAAATTTGGGAAACAGAAAAATCTTGAGAACGAGGGTGAAGTAGATGTGATGGGATCCAGGGAGGATTGTACCACGCTTACAATTTGTGGCCCCATTCTTGAAAATCTTGAAGAAGATGTCATGGTTTTAGGAGGAACTACTGAAGTTGAGGAAGCTGCTGCTGGGTTGGAGAAGTTGATGAAGGAAATAGATGATTATGTTTCTTCTGGGGAATAAACTTTGGCTGAAAGACTAAAGAAGCTGGGGGACTCATACAACCCCAAGAAGAGAAGGACTCCAAAGTCTAGAAAGTCTAAAGCCTCAGTTCCTTCAAAGAAAAGAAAGACTGCGGATTTTGTTGGTGTATCTGTTCCTAGGGTACGTACGATGAGAAATACTGTATGAGAAGAGGAGGAAAAATTGGGAAAACTCTGCAAGAGAGCAAAAGAAAGAAGGCAGAGAAGGGGAAAGCAAAGGTAGGGGATCCTGTTGTTGTTAACGACGAAGAGTGGTTGGACCTGGTCCAACAAGAAGAGGAGGCTGCTCCAGTGGTTACCAAGACTCCCAAGCCCAAAAAGGCTAAGACTTCTTCAAAGAAGTCAGATACTTTGTCCATCACCACTGGGAGTACTGCTTCAAGGACAAGGTCTAAGATAAAGAAGGTGAAGAAAGTATAGATTATTGAGAGGGATGTTGATCCAGAATGGAGTGGAGAGGAAGAGAAGGAGGTTGGAGAAGTGTCTACTGACAGAGTTTCCATGTTTGGCAAGAGAAAAATCTTGAAAGGGAAATTGTTGAAGGATTTGGAGGAGCCTAGAATGACGTATTTATTGGATTTTCTGGCAGCGCTAGGGCTAGAAGGACATGGTCCTTCGTATGGAAGGCAGGCTGGTTAGAAATGAGGTTGTGGAGTTCATGGGAAATGACACAGTCATTGGAGGTAGAGTCACCTCATTGGTCAAGGGAGTTGAAGTCTCCTTTGATGCTAAAGAACTGGGAGTCATTCTAAACATTCCAGCTGAGGGTTAAGAAGACTACACGAGGCAGAGATGACCGTTTTTAGATGGAATGGCCTCAGCTCTTAATATCACCAGATTCTTCTGCGACAATGAGAAGGAGATTCAACCTAGGGCTGTGTACAAGAATGAGATGAAGCCTGAGCATAAGCTATTCTTTGAATTTGTGATCAAGTTCCTGCTGCCCAGACAAGAACGTAGACACACTGCTAACTACATGGATTTAACCCTTATAGAGTGTCTGTACAGAGGCAAGCAGATTAATTGGCCAGCTTTTATCATTCAGCTCTTGGACAGAGTGGTGAATGGCACCAAAGCGCATGCGATCCCTTATGGATTTATTTTGACTGCCGTTCTTGCTCATTTTGGAGTTCCTACAAAGAAGGCTGAGATGGCTACTTCTAAGGATTTCCTTGGGAAGGACACTCTGCTGTCTTGTGATTATACTGTCAATGCCCCGGCAGATGAACCTGGTTCATCTCGGAAGCTACCGATCAACATCAAGGTCCGTACTCTGGTGCAAGAAAGCGAATTAAAGGATATGGAGTTCCTTCGATTGAGGTCTCACTTAATTGAGGTGGAAGCTAAGCATGATGCTCTCAAAGCTGAGTTAGCAAAGGAGAAGGAGAAAAATGAAGGTGTTTTACATGAAATGATGTCCCTTCTACAAACCAAGAACCAAGCCTCATCTGCACCCTCCCAGCCTTAGGAATGTCCGATGCTACCCCCTCCAAACCTATCAAGTGTCCAGTTCGGGACAATATCTAGTTTTTGTTTCAATTTTTATTCTGTTTTTCTCATGTTTTGGATGTCTTTGATTTTAATCTGTTTTGGTGCTGATCATCCCTGTGAATCAATGAAAACTTGCTATTTTGAAAAATGTCTCAATTTCTCATTTAGCTTACATTATTAGTTTCTTGTGATGATTAATCATGCTTGCACCTGCAGTTGCCTAAATTGGCCATGAGTAAGAATTAAAAACGGGTAAGTATCATTTCGCAACTTTCGATGATACCAAAAGGGGGAAGATGTGTTGTGATTTTCAAAAAGTGATATTTATAACCTAATGAACCTGTTGTGATTTTCAAAAAGTGATATTTATAACCTAATGAACCTGGTTCTCAATGATTAATGCTTAAAAATATACAAAGTGCTTGAAGTGTATATAGGATAAAAGCACAGAGTTCGTCATCATCAAAAAGGGGGAATTTGTTGGCCCATGTCACCGAATGGGTTTTGAAGATTGACAAATGTTGACAAGATGGACCAGGTCCATCAAATCATACACACCTGAACGGAGCAGTTGGCACGAGAATCGTATAAGCATAGGAGATATCAGTGGTTGCTGAGTATCAAAGAACTAAGAGGATGTCTCCTAATACGAAAAGATTGCAAACTGATGTAGATGAAAGAAGTTGAATTCAGCAAGGACAGAAACAAAGGAAGGAAGTTGAGTTTGATAAGAACTTGTTCTCCCAGGTAGAATCGGGCCAAAACTCAACAACTGACTTTATAAATACTCAAAGTATTACTGCTCAAAAAAAGAAAAGACACAAAAAAGACGCACAAAGGCTAAATTGAATCAAGTTTTGTAAGCAAAATTCCCAGGTTATTTGCAAGCAGAAGTATTGTGCAAAGACTACAATTCAACTAGAAGAAACAGTTCCATTCGTTTATCATTGAGTCAAGTTGGGTGTAATAGGAGTTTTAATATTGTATCTTTTGAGCTTTCTTAGAAGAAAATTGCAATAGGTACACACTGTTCAAGTTAGAGTTAGCTTGACATATGTAGAAATTAGCTAGAGGCTAGTTGATACAGAGAGGATTAGAGTTAGTCCTAGGATTACAAAAGATTTTATTTTGTAAGTCCGTTTTGGCTCACAGTTTTTAGTGAAGTGTTTGAGCAAATCCTACTGAGGAGTAGGTCGTGGTTTTTTCACCTTTTGAGCGAGGTGTTTTTCCACGTAAAAATATATATGTCTTTACTTTATTGCTTTATTATTTCGCAAATAGTAGTAAGTAGTACACCTAGAAGAACCAGGTTCTTCTTATTAGACAACACTCAAAAATTGGGTACTGCACAATTAACTTGCAGTTATAGAGGCCCTCAGTTCACTTCACATTTGTGGAGTGCAGTACAGACAAAGGTGGGTACCGGGGTAGAGCTCAGCACAACCTTTCATCCGCAGATCGACGGGCATTTGGAGCGGACAGTACAAATTCTGGAGGATATGCTTGGAGAGTGTGTGATTGACTTCGGAGGGCAGTGTGATCAATTCTTGCCTTTGGCCAAGTTTTCTTGTAATAACAGTTATCATTCCAACATCGAGATGGCTCAATTTGAGGCTTTATATGGTCGACAATGACGTTCGCGTTTCGGATGGTTTGATCCCGGCGAGGCTAGGTTATGTGGTACTGATTTATTGAAGGATGCCTTAGATAAGGTAAAGTTGATTCTAGAGCAACTTCGCACAGCACAGTCCATATAGAAGAGTTATACAGATAAGAATGCACGTGATTTATCATTTATGGTGGGCGAGAAAGTTCTCTTGAAGGTCTCATCGATGAAGGGGATCATGAGGTTTGGAAAGAAAGGCAAGCTGAGTCCGAGGTTTATTAGTCCATTTGAGGTGTTGAGCCGATGGTCTATCGAAACCAATCTCTCTGCCCTTCTAGGGTAGGGTTAAGGCTGCGTACATCCTACCCTCCCCAGACTCCACTTGTGGGATCAAACTGGGTGGTGGTTGTTGTTGTTTAAGGTGTTGAGCCGAGTTGGGGAGGTTGCCTATGAGCTTGCTTTGCCTTCCAGTATATCGGGAGTTCATACGATTTTCCATGTGTCTATGATCCATAAATACCATGCCGACAGGTCACATGTGCTAGATTATAGAACAATTAAGCTAGATGAGAGCTTGGGTTATGAGGAGGAGCAGTTACCATTGTTGACAGGCAGGTGTGCCAGGTGATGTTTAAGAAGATTTTTGCGATAAAGGTCCAATAGAGGGGTCAACCAGCCGAGGAGGCGACTAGGGAGACAGAGGAGGACATGCGGAGCAGATATCCAAACTTATTCAACCATCCAGGATGATTCTAGACTCGTTCAAGGACGAACGCTTCTTTAAGTGGTGGAGAATGTAACAACCTGACCGGCCGTTCTACTTTCTAGATCCCTGTTCCCCTGATTAAGACACCCCTTATGTGATTTTACTGTTTTATGACTTGTGGGGATGGTTGGTTTAGTTTTGGAAGTGTTCGGATTGAAATTGGAACACTTAGTTCCTTAATAGTGGCCTAAGGTGGCCAAGTTTGACTTAAGTCAACATTTTGAGTAAACGACCTCGAAATTAGGATTTGATGGTTCCAATAGGTTTGTAAGATGATTTTCGACTTGGACTTATGTCCAGATTGAGTTTTGGGTGATCCGGGAGTGTTTCGGCTCTTAATGTTGAAAGTTGGCGTATTGAACGTTTTCAAGTTCTTTAAATCTGGTTTGGAATATACTTCGGTTTTTATCGATGTCCGTTTTAGATTTTGAGACTAAGAATAGGTCCGTATGGTGATTTATGACTTGTACGCAACATTTAGCGTCAATCCGAGTTGTCTATGTACGATTCGATGCGTTCAGAGCTAGTTGAAGATGTTTGAAGTTCATAAGTTGATTAATTTTATTTTAGGGTGTGCATCTTACTTCTGATTTTGTTTTAGGTGTTTCGAGGTTTTGAGTAGGTTCGTGTTATGTTTATGTACTTATTGGTGCATTTGGACAGAGTCCCGCGTGGCTCGGGTGTGTTTCGAACCACCCAGAGCTAAGTCTAAAATTGGTGAAGTGTTGGTTCTGGATTCCTTCTTCGCGAACGTGGAGGTGGTGTCACGTTCCCAATGAAGGAATTGTGGGCTGGGCATTTTTGTCCTTCACGTTCACGATCACGCATTCACGTTTGCGTAGGTTTATGACTTGTAGCCTTCGCGTTCGCGTTGGAAGCTCCGCGTTCGCGTAGAAGGGGAGAAGTCCTAAGGGTCAGTTGGCTGTTTCCCTTTGCGTTCGCGAAAGGCAGGTCGCATTCGCGTTGCGTGGGCTGGTATGGCCTTCGATAATTCGAGGACTTGGTCGCGTTCGCGAAGGGCTTTTTAACGAGGCCCAACAGGGTTTGAACCGGGTAAGCTCCTACTCTCTTTGTCAATATCCATCTTTATACTTGAGTTTTTCTCTTCTTGTCTAATTCTTTCTTTTTCATTTTTGCAGGCCTCAGTGCCTCATCACGAAGCTTTCTTTCGATCTCAAGGGGAGCTGAGCCGATATGAGGCTGATATCTGAGGGCTTACTAAGGATAAAGACGCCCTCAAGCTCCTCAGTAAGCAAAGAAGAGAGGAATCAAAGGGCCTTCGAGCATAGTTAGTTGCGGTTGAGAAAGAAGAAAACGACTTGGTCGAGCAGGTAATAAGAATCTTAGAAGTGAATCTGTCACGGTCCAAACTGATGGGCCACGATGGGCACCCGACACCTTACTCAATCGAGTACCAACATAACGTATCTTTCTTTTTACATTGTCATATACTCGTGACATATGGGCCTAATGGGCCAACATAATTACTTATAAACTCTAAACATAGGCCGACAAGGATATACAAGTATTCGTATACATGACATCTGTCTACAAGACTCTAAGGGTATATAAGTATCATAAAGGTCGGGACTGAGCCCCGCCATACCAATCAATACATGTCATAATTATACTGACCAATTAGCAACTCCGGAGCAAATGGAGCGCATCCACATCGTCCGCTGAGCTGATAGCCTTCTTGGAGGGCTCTCGACGTGTCTATCAGGACCTGCAGGCATGAAACACAGCGTCCCCAGGCAAAAGGGACATTAGTACGAATAATGTACCGAGTATGTAAGGCACACAAATAAGTACATAACCGACATGGAAGTAATATAGAGTAACTGACTCAACCTGTAAGTCTGGATAATTCTGTAAATCATGAAATACGTATAATGTCATGCATATGCGTATGAATGTCATGTCGTGGATAGGTACATATTTCATAACATCATCAGGCCTCTGAGGGCATCCCATCATATCATCTCTGCCACTGTGCGCAAAAATCATCAACGTATACCAGCTGATCAGGTGGTGGTGGGTATATAACGCCATAACCTTTCCCATATCCCATATACATATAAATACATACATATATAACGCCTTCTGAGTCATGGGTCAATGTACATGTGTAAATTCATAAGAAATATGTTAATAAGTTTTTTTCAGAATTCCATAAAAATCAATATGCCTTTCGGATAAACATTATCAAATACGTATTTTACCCATGAACAGAAAATGATAATAATTCACACGGGGAATCAAGAATATAGACACCCCTAATATTTCTATGAATAGAGTAATTTATGAAGACCGTGAGTTTGCTCGTTTCGTTTGTATCATACGGATCATGCCAAAAGAAAAAATGGATAGCCTTAACATACTTGGAGTAGGAAAAAATCCGTATGATGTTCTTGGAAAAGGTTGAATTGTACCCCTTTAGAACCACAAAATTTGTACGCCGATGAACTTCCAATAATTGTCGTTGGATTTTTCTTTGGGTTGGAAACATTTGTTGAAGCACTCTAGCGTTCTAGATTTTAATGTCATGGTTAAATGGAACATTTCTTGTGGCTATTAACACAATAAAGACTACTAGGATTTGCTTTGATCCCTTTGTTTCAAGATTCTGAGCTTGCAGAATTACTATGTGATAGTAAAGGTAAGGACCAAAATGAGCTATTGAGATAGGAAATGATTATCATTCTCATTATTTTGGTCTTTACAAATATGGAAAATAATGGACATTTTGCCACCTCACAAAGAAATGACTTAGTTATTTCCTTACATGGCTAGCTGCCATGTATTGAGAGGGTGGAAATTATTAAACTTTATCCGCTTATTAGTTAATTAGCTAATGTTCCGTTAACCGGTAATTAACTAATTACCCGCATAATTAAGATTTGTCTCAAATTACTTAAAATTCTACTTATTCTTAATACACATTATATATCCCACTATTATGGTCACATGGTACCTTGTATGGTACTAGTCCGTAAATATCGGGTATCCACGCTCGACTCGTATTTTACCCCCACATGCCAAACATGGATGAAAATTTATTTTCTTTGACATATGCGTATGAATGTCATATCGTGGATATGTACATAATTCATAACATCATCAGGCCTCTGAGGGCATCCCATCATATCATCTCGGCCTCTGAGGAGCAGTTACCATTGTTGACAGGCAGGTTTTCCAGGTGATGTTTAAGAAGATTTCTGCGATAAAGGTCCAATAGAGGGGTCAACCAGCCGAGGAGGCGACTAGGGAGACCGATGAGGACATGGGGAGCAGCTATCCACACTTATTCAGCACTCCAAGATGATTCTAGACTTGTTCAAGGATGAATTCTTGTTTAAGTGGTGGATAACGTGACAACCCGAATGATCGTTCTACTTTATAGATACCTGTTCATCTTATTAAGACTCCCCGTATGTGATTTTACTGTTTTATGACTGCTGGGGATGGTTGGTTTAGTTTTGAAAGTGTTCGGGTTGAAATTGGAACACTTAGTTCCTTAATAGTGGCCTAAGGTGGTCAAGTTTGACTTAAGTCAATATTTTTAGTAAACGACCTCTAAATCGGGATTTGATGGTTCCAATAGGTTTGTAAGATGATTTTGGACTTGGACTTGTGTCCAGATTGAGTTTCGGGTGATCCGGGGGTGATCCGGGAGTGTTTCGGCTCATAATGTTGAAAGTTGGCGTATTGAACGTTTTCAAGTTCTTTAAATCTGGTTTGGAATAGACTTCAATTTTTATCGATGTCCGTTTCATATTTCGAGACTAGGAATAGTTCTGTATGGTGATTTATGACTTGTCCGCAACATTTGGCGTCAATCCGAGCTGTCTAAGTACGATTCGACTCGTTCAGAGCTAGTTGAAGATGCTTGAAGTTCATAAGTTGATTAATTTTGTTTTAGGGTGTGCATCTTAGTTCTGATATTGTTTTAGGTCTTTCGAGTCTTTGAGTAGGTCCGTGTTATGTTTATGTACTTATTGGTGCATTAAAAAAGAGTCCTTGGTGTATTGGGTGTGTTTCGAACCACCCAGAGCTAAGTCTAAAATTGCTGAAGTGTTGGTTCTAGATTCCTTCTTCGTGAACGCGGAGGCGGTGTCACGTTCCCAATGAAGCAATTGTAGGCTGGGCATTTTTGTTCATCACGTTCACTATCACGCATTCGCGTTCGCGAAGGTTTATGACTTGTAGCCTTCGCGTTTGCATTGGAAGGTCCGCGTTCGCGTAGAAGGGGAGAAGGCCTAAGGGTCAGTTGGCCGTTGCCCTTCGCGTTCGCGAAGGGCAGGTTGCATTAACGTTGCGTGGTCTAGTCTGGTCTTCTAGAACGTGAGGACTTGGTTGCATTCGCGAAGGGATTTTTTAGAGCCTGGGTAATTTATCCTTCGTAATCGCTAGCCCTTTTCGTGATCGCGAAGAAGGCCTGGGAAGTAACTTTATTAAGAATGGGACTTAGGCTTATTTTGTTCATTTCTCTCAACTTTTGGCAGATTTTAGATCTCTTTGGAGAGGGTTTTATCATCTAGCATCTTTAGGTAAGTATTGTCTACATAATGTGAGTTTAATACATAGATTATGAGTTGAGTTTAACATAGAAATTGTGAAAATTTTAGGATTTTGTTGAAAAATCTAGATCTTGGTAAAATGGGATTAAACGACAAAAATGATTATGGAATGGAGTAGAACTTATATATTTGTGTTCATGAGGGTATAAGTAATATTTATTTACGAAAATTTATGATTTTTCGAGTACGTGGGCCTCCGATGAATTTTAGGAACCTTCCACATTAGGTTGGGTAAGTACTCTTATAGTTAAATTATAAATTTTTGAGCATATATTGATTAGTTTGTACAACCTTTGGCTTGTTTCGAATTGCCTTGCACCAATTTGAGGCTATTAGTGTGATTTATGCACCGGGAAGAGGACTTGAACGAGGTAAGTCTCTTTCCTAATCTTATAAGAAGGAATTAACTTCATAGGTGTTTAAATCATTATTTGCTAAAAATGTGTGGGTGCTACGTACGCATGAAGTGACGAGAGTCCGTACGTAACTAAAATCATGTTATGTCCAGGTAAACATAGGACTTTATTATGCATTACTTGTGTTGTTTGAACTCAACTTATTTGCTTAATTACTTGTATTAATAAGTAAAACATGGTTCGAGATTATGTTAGACAAAGCCTCCTTACATAGATATTTGGCGGAATGTTTAATTAATGATGGAAAAATTATGTTCCTTTATGGAATTATCTTGGGGTTGTAAACATATGTTCCGCAGTCCAAAGAGTTTCCCTACTCCTGTGGATCGGGCCGAACGCCTAGGTAATATTTATACATAATCAGATGCATACATGGATCAGGTCGTACGGCCCCAGTAGTGTATGTACACAATTGTTATGGATCGATCTGTACAACCTCGGCATAACTCGTGCTTGATGTCGCTAGGAGTCCGATTTCACTCGATATTTCCCTCATGACTTGATAAATTGTAATTACTTGTTGGCCCTTATTTTTTGAAATTAGCATGTGATATTTGAGGACTTTTAACTTTTTATTTTTATTAAAGAATAACTTATTTATTGCCTCTTATTCCGTCGTTACTGTTGTATCTCATGCCTATTTATAATTCTTGCACTTTATATATGTTGACCACTAGTAAGTGTCGATGCCGACCCCTCGTCATTACTTCTTCGAGGTTAGACTATATACTTACTCGGTACACGTTGTTCGCATACTCATGCTACACTTCTGCACAAATTGTGCAGGTTCTGAGGCAGGTACATCTGGTGTTCGTCCAGGCGCGCATCCGCATTAATTGTTGTGCAGCACCTGAAACCTCCTCTTGTTGTATTTATTATTTCTGTCTATTCTGCTTAAGACAGTAGTTGTAAGGGATTTTGTATATTCTACTAGATGCTCATACACTTTTGACACTTGATTTCGGGTATTTCTAGTAGATGTTCATGGTTTTGTCTATTAATAATATTTCTTCACTCTCACATTTTATTTTATGCCTTAAGTCACCATGTATTTATACTTGGTTTTCTCTATTAAAAGTAATGAAGGAAATAATTAACTGGATAGTTCACGCGTTGGCTTGCCTAACATCAATGTTGGATGTCATTATGGCCTATAGTGAGAATTGGATCGTGACACATTGTCTGTTTAGGATACTCAGATTTGATAAGTCTTACATGCCTTAGATTAGGGCCTGGTATTTTAGATACATGATTATTGTTGTCCTCATAAATGGACTTGCCTTGGTTTCAAGTTGTATCCTATTAATGTATTTGAGATATTAATCTGTAATCCATAAGACCTAGAGCTAGAAACCTGCAAGTAACAATTGGTTATTTTAGAAAATTGGAAGTGGGATCACCCTTTGAAAGATAAAAAATGTGTAGCCAGAGTATAGGATCCGGCCTCTGTATATATCTATTAGAGTTGCTATATTGTTTTATTTCTACTTTTTATTTGGTTGTTGTGTGATTGGTTTGCCTGGTCGTTATGTTATGTGTCATTACGATCATTTGTTAAATTTTGGTTAGTAACATATATTGTCGTACTATGTTAGTTGTGAGTATTAGTTTACCTAGCGAATGGGATGGTGTGATATCACTATCTCAGTAGAACGTTAGATCGTGATATGTCATGACCTAAATTCAGAGATAGTGACTGACACCGACAAGTTAGTCGCCTGTTGAGTGAACCCTTAAACTTGTCGTCTTGGCTGCCTGCAACATAAAGCATATATTGGGATTCTACGCGCATCCGATCATTGAGTGTCATCTAGTTAAAATACGAACATATGCTTATACCTCAACTCACAGTGAGTCACAGAAATTCAATATAATAATCTATTATAAAATTGAATTGGACGTGGACCAAAATATGATCAATAACAATGAAAATGAACAAAGCCACTTGTTTACTCTTAAAATCGGATAACAATTAAATTTATAAGTAGTTTTAAGGATACGTGATTTTACTTGGTAAAAATTGAATAATATGAGAATTAATACTAAAAATTAACTGTAAAATAAAGCAAACCCGTGTAAACTGCAACTTGGCCCTCGAGCTATATTGCCCTCGAACCAACTGGATGTATAACTACGAAATATGAACTGAACTGAAGAACAAGAGAGCTTAAGATTAAGAGAGAAAAAAGTATTGTATTGCTTTGTTATGCGAGAATTAGATGATTACAAAATATTAGAACCCTCTCTATATAGTAGAGAAATTCTACTTTCTGTTAATAGGTTTTTTTCGGTCTCGCTCGGTGTCTATTCTGTTTGGCCTCGATCCTGGGTGGCCTCGATCTCGATCGGTACTTCGAGTCTCGAGCTTGGTACCGTACCTTCATGTCTCGGTCATATATAACAAGGGACCGATCCTCGGTCTACCATCGTGATTTCGATCAATCAAACAAAATCGGGTGATCCCGGTTTTGACCGTACACAGATAGTCCCCTCGTTTTTTGAATGTAATGACAATAAAAGAATTGAATCTTTAAACTTCACTCCGATTTATCATGACGTGAGCACCATGATGTAAGCGACACAGAAGACCGAAATGCCCCGTCAGTACAGTTCCTCAGGCATTTAATGTGCGTCAGTCGATGGTCGGTCACGACCAGCTTTGGACCGTCTCCATGAAATCAATAAACAGGCCCCTTTTCCTTTCTTTTAAACTTAACTTTCAATCTCTTCTGCTCTAATCTTTAAAGTTCTTTGCATTCTTCAAGCTTCTTATCTTCAGGTCTTTGAGTTCCATTGTTGATTCCTTCTAAAACACAAAATATTACCATCTCCATTCTTCTTTTCCCTCCAAAACCAAATGGCGAAGACGTCAAAGACTATTCCATAAAAAGAAACCGCTTCCTCGTCTCGTCCAGTCGGCGAGAAAACAATGGCGGAACCACGCCTTGAGGAGTGTGTTCCCGGGGGGTGTATCATCTGTTTCGACTTCAAAGTCCAGAAAACCACATCGGTCCCAGGTCGATGCGAACCAATATCGAGATACATATGCTCAATATCCAAGAGTTTCCTCAACCACGTGGAAAGTTTCTTGAGTGTTTACACTTACTCTTTCACACTGGGTCCCCTTGATCCAGTCATCACAGACTTCTGCAGAAAGTATCAAGTGACCCCCGGCCAAATCCACCCCTCTTTCTAGAGGATTGTGATATTGCTCCGCTTTTTTGTGAGAAAAATAGATGGGCTCCCTTTCACCCTCGATCACCTTATAAGACTGTATAGCCCTCGACTTTACCAAGGAGGGCTAAAAAACCTCCAATGTCGGGCCACCAAGACACTCATCTCGAGTATTGACGAGGAAAAATATCGGGTTGGATGGGTCGGTTCGTTTGAGTGAGGACCACAGATCTGATTCCGGTTGAGAGAATGTCATTTCTCAAGAAATGGAATATGAAACGTAAGTATGACTCTGTTCTTAGTTTCTGTTTGCTATTTTTACTTCTTCATCTTCCCTTATCGGTATTTTTTCGGGTGTAGCTTCTGCTTGGATGCCGGATGCGGTCCCTCATCTTAAGAGTTGGGTTAGGAGCCAGGTCTCGACATCAACATATTCCCAGCGCGCGTGGCATGATCTATCAAAGGGCCGGTGGGGGCTAAAAATCATGGTAAGCCTCGTTCCTGTATTTGATGATTTGGTCATTATTAAAATGCCTTTCCAAGCTTACTCGGTTTCCCTTTCTTGCAGGTCTTGGGAAATATGCAACAATAAGGCCCTCGTCCGGTGGTGAAGAAGCCTCACTCCCTATCCCGAAGCTGGCAAAGGAGAACAAGAGAAAAAGAACCTCGACCTCCGAGGGGCAAGAGCCTAAAAAGAGAGCTGCTCGTAAGCAGAAGAAGAATGTCATCCCCCTGTCTGTGGAGTCAGCCCAACTTCTAAGGGATGAGGAAGAAGAAGAAGAAGAAATAGGAGATGATTCCAGGCTGGTGCCCGAGTACGGGAAAATATCGAGGCTCAAAAGGCCACTGAGTCGGTAGAAGGTGAAAATATTATACCTTGAGCTGATGGGGTCTTGGGAGAAGATTCGGCCGAAGTCCCCAAGCCGGATAAGGTCTAGGGTGCCTCACCTCGAGGTGAGAAGGCCTTTTAGGAGGCGGTGTATGCTGCTGCGATAGCCGGGCTCTAGATTCCTTGAAACAGAGAGAATGCCCTAAAAGATCCACCTAGGGAAATAGAGATCGGAGACTCCCCATTGTTTCCTTCATTCTTCGAGGAAATGATTCGAGAGGCTCGGGCTGTGAAGAGTTCTTACGTAGAAGGATCCCATGGAGAGGAGGACCCTTTCCATGGCTATTTTGCTGGGATCGACGATGTCCCTGGTCTGAGCAACTTGGAGGTACCGAGGAAGAGCTCAGGCGAAGCTTCCTCGAGTTTCAGATTAACCAGCCAGTTTCCGGCCCCTACTGCTGATCTCGGCTGTAAACAGATGATTTTCATCATGGTCCCGGAGGATGCACGGTTTTTGCAGCCCCCGTAGGGGCGGCTAGTTACCTTTGGAGTCTGGTTGCGGAGAAGGACCAGGCTCTGATGGACGAGGTGGGAGAAACTTTTCTTTTTAACTAGGCCCAACAGGGTTTGAACTGGGTAAGCTCCTACTCTCTTTGTCAATATCCATCTTTATACTTGAGTTTTTCTCTTCTTGTCTATTTTTTTCTTTTTCATTAGGCCTCAGTGCTTCATCACGAAGCTTTATTTCGATCTCAAGGGGAGCTGAGCCGATAGGAGGCCGAGATCCGAGGGCTTACTGAGGAGAAAGACGCCCTCAAGCTCCTCAGTGAGCAAAGAGGAGAGGAAGCAAAGGGCCTTCGAGCAGAGTTAGTTGCGGCTCAGAAAGAAGAAAACAACTTGGTCTAGCAGGTAATAAGAATCTTCGAAGTTTGTGATATCGATTCGGGCGTGACGGATAACAGCTTGATCCCACAGGTCCTGCAAAAGTCGATATAATTCGGCGACTTCGTGAGGAAGTGGATGCAGTGAAGGCGGAGATCATAGCAAGGAAGAAAAATATGGATCGTTGATAGGTTATATGTGTATCTCTGTTATATTTTGATGATCTAACAAACATACTTTCAAGAGCCAGATAAAGAACCTGATACACATCCTCAAGAACTTAAAGATCAACAAGTGTCTAGTTGGGGACATAGTTCAACTCTTTCGAGTTGAAGGAACAACAGAGGGAACAAATAGCTACCAATCCCCGAGGTGATTGTACAAGTCAACTCTTCGCAACTGTAAAGTTGATGCCTGCACACGCTACAGTGCAGAAATAGTGCAGCAACCAAGAAAAGAATACAATGGTGCTGACCAAAAAGTTGTTGAGAAGAACTTCAAGGCGAAGAAGATTTTTGGGTGTGGTATTGGACCAGACGAGTATAATCGTATCTCGGCATGTGAATCTGCCAAGGAAATCTGGGAAGCTCTTCAAACGGCTTACGAAGGGACTACTCAGGTAAAGCAGTCCAAAATAGATATGCTGACAATTGAGTATGAACTCTTTAAAATGAAAGAGGATGAGTCCATTCAAGAGATCGATACCCGCTTCATCTCCATAATCAATGAGCTTCATTCACTTGGTGAAATCATTCCAACCAACAAGCTGGTCCGAAAGATACTCAGTGTTCTACCAGGTTCCCGGGAGAGCAAGGTTAATGCTATCACTAAAGCCAAAGACCTGCAGAAGCTTACTATTGACGAGCTTATTAGAAATGTCAAAACTTATAAGATGAATAGAAAGAAGGATATCGAAATAAGAGAGCCCAGGAAGGAGAACAACCTGGTTCTCAAGGCTGCCAACAAGGATTCAAGTGGTGATGAACCCGACATGGAGTATCTCACTCAAAGATTCCAAAAGATGATTCAAAAAAAATGGTGGGTTCCAAAGAAATTCTAGCAGGAATTTCAAAGGAAATGATTATTGTCATAAGTGTGGAAAGCCTAGACATTTCATTAAATAATGTCCTCTTCATAAGCAGGATCATTACAAGTCCAACACTAAAAAGGCAGATGAGAGGAACCAGGTTCTTGACAAAAGATTCAAAAAAAAATACGTCGCTGACAACGTTGTGAAATAGGCTCTTGCTGCATGGGGAAACTCTTCCAGTGAATTCGGAGAAGATTATGGGCAAGGTGAAAACTCCATGATGGTAGTGGAAAGTGAAGCAACTGAGTATGACTCTATTTTTGTACTCACTGTGGAAACACTAGGCACTTTAAAGAAAATTGTAAGGCCAGAATTCAGTCTCAACTGAAAAAAAAAGTTTTTGCTGAAAAAGTAACTGTTGCTAGGGTACCTGGTCCTTCACATAAAAAATGTATAATGCCTGATTGGACACAAAGATCCCTAATTCACCCTTTCCTCATTACAAGGGACCCAAATTTGTTTGGGTTTCTAAGTCTAACCCTTGATTTCCTTGTGCAGGTAATAGCAAAAGGGAGCAGTCAACAGTGGTACATGCATAGCAGCTGATCGAAGCACATGAATAGAAGTACAAATGATTTCCTTTCGCTGAAGGCCCTGCAGGGAGAGAGTGTATCTTTTGAAAATGACAAGAAGGGATACATTCTAGGAGTTGGAAGGACCGGGAAGTCTCTTTCCCACTCTATTGAAAATGCGTACTACGTGAAGGGATTGAAGTATACCTTGTTGAGTATTTCCCAAATCTGTGACAAGGGTAATAAAGTTGAATTTGTATCTAAAATATGCACAATCACAAATCTTGTGACTGGTGAAGTGATGTTAGTGGCCAAAAGATACAAAAACATCTATGTTGCTAACTTTGAGTCCTTGCAAAATAGGGATCTTAGTTGTCTGAGTGATGTTGATGATAATGCTGAGCTATGGCACAGAAGGCTGGTTATGCAAGTTTCACGCTGCTGAACAAATTGGTCAAGAAGGACCTGGTTCGTTGTCTGCCCAAGTCAAGCTTCAAGGATCATAGGGTGTGTGATGCATGTGTAAAAGGAAAGCATGTCAGATCCTCTTTCAAACTGAAAAAGGAAGTTAGCATCTCAAGGTCACTTGATCTCCTCTATATGAATCTATGTGGACCTATGAGGGTGCCAAGTAGAGGAGGAAAGAGGTACAATTTTCGTCATTGTGGATGACTACTCCAGATTTACATGGATCGTGTTCCTCAGAACTAAAGATGAGACTCCAGCCGACATAGAGGAACCTGGTCCATCAATCACAATATCTGAAGCAGAAAACAGCGTTATGGATGTTGTACATGGAACTCCAGTTGCTGAGGTGAGGAACATGACACATTGATCAAATCAAGAAGAACATGGATCCTCTTTTAATAAGATTCAGGTGTCCAACTGGAAGCACAAGAGCTCACACCCTCTTCAAAACATAATCACTCCTCTTGATTTAGGAATTCAAACCAGATCAAAGACAAAAAACTCACTTGCCCTTCTGTGTGACAACACAAGTGCACTCAACATGGCAAAAAAAAATCCAGTCAAACAGAAGAGAACCAAACACACTGATGTGCGTCACCAATTCCTCAGAGACAATGTTTAAAAGGGCACATATGCATGAAGTTCTACAGCACAGAATATCAAATTGTAGATATCTTCACCAAAGCACTGAGCAGAGAGCATTTTAAAACGAATCGCTTGGCACTAGGGTTGATGAAATCAAGTTGAGGACCTGGTCCTTCGATGATTGGCTATGAAAGAAATGTACAAGTAAAATAGCTAAAAAGTGTTTTCTGGCAAAGTCTAACTCAAATCTATACCGTTATAGGTAGATACGCATGACGATTACAGAGCAAACAAGTAGCTAATGCATTGCACATTGGCCAAATTATGAGGCTTACATTTGCAAAATCTGTCTGGGAACCTGGTTTCCCCGACACAGGTTAGTAGTTCCTCTATACTCTCATGCATAATTTTCGAAACGATTCCAAGTCATTAAATTGTCAGTTTCTCTCTTTCCTGCTTTTTAAATCCAAGCGTCTCATCTGAAGCGATACGACTACCCAAAATTGATATCCATTCCTAATTGGTTCCTCACCCCTATTAAATAACTCCTCTCACAGTCACTTTCATAACTGTTCACATTCCACCATGTCTGAAAATCATTATAAGAACAGGAAGCTAAAGAAAATATGCTATCAATAGCTACTGAGAGAACTCTGCTTGGAGGTTATGAGGTTGTATCTGAGACTCAAGGGGGGAAGAAAATGGTGCAGAGGTCGAGGGTAGGGAATTGGTGCCTGTCAAAACTTGGGCACTTAACAGTAATACTGGGGAACCAATTGAGGGACCTGATCCCTCTACCCAAGATGAGCCCTCTTCTTCCACTTGGGATAAAACCCCTGGTTCTCCACAATAACCCTAGGTCAGTACTTATCTTGCTCCCTCTCTTCATTTATATGTCGATCCATTAACAAGTGTGTTTCCTGAGATGCGATCTTTGTATGAGGAGGAGAAGTAGGATAGTGAAGAAGAAGATTATGATAATGTGGCTCTGGCGAGCTTTATTAGTTCTAGTTGTGGAAAGTCACCCCCCAGGGGTCGTCGTCTAAGAGACTCATCACGAGGTTGCAAAAAAAAAAGAAAGAACTTGAGTCCGTCTTAAGGAAAAGTAAAAAAAGGAAAAGAAGAAGAGGAGATTGGTGAAAGATGGAAAGGTTGACAATGAGAAGGTAATGGCTCCTGCACTAGTCGTGAATGTGGATGATGAGGTAGAATTGGTTCGTAAGTACTCAAAGAAATTTATTGTTCCAAAGTCCAAGAGGGAGACATCTAGTGAGAAAGAGGATGAGAAAATGATTGAGGAGTCTTGTGAAAAAGTGGTTGAGGAGTCTACTGAGAAGATCTCCAAGAAATCTGCAGAGAAAGGCAAGAGTGTAAGAAAATTAATGAAAAGGAAGGATGGTGCCAGTAAGGAACTTGGTTCTCCAAGAAGACCACAATTTTTGATAACCAGGACGTTGACAAGGAAAAATTGAAAAAAAGGTGTTGTGGGGCCGTACATAAGGAAGTTGAAGGCAAGAAATGCCATTCTTGAAGGTCATCTCAGTCAGGTTCAAGAGGCACCTGGTTCCAGCAGCTCTCAGAGCATAGAGGTTGCCCGTCTGACAAGAGAAAATACCGTCCTCAAGAAGCATGTTGAGGACATGAAGGAGAGACTGCTCAACGAGCAGGTGTCATCCAATGCTTGAATGGACATCCTTCTTCGAACCCTTGCCTCCTCTTTCAGGCCTTTCCTTTCCAATGCTCCCAAAACAATGTCCCTTTCCCAAGTGTCAAGTTCTTAGTGTTCGCCTCTGTTTTAGTTCTGATGATGTTTATGACTGGTACTTTTTTTTGCTATTTTTATTTTGTGGATGTGTCTGGAAACAATGGAATTGCTCCCTGCTTAAATATCCAAAATTAATGAAAGCTTCCTCCTTTTGTTTGTATGACTTGATCTTATGTTTTGTTTTCAGTGATGTATATGTGCACACATGTGGCATGAGTTAACCAAGTTGGACTTCATTTTGATTAATACTTGATAGTGTTTTTATGATTCCAAAAGGGGGAAAAATTATTGAGGGGGAACAAGATAGGCAACAAATTAACAAGATGGGGAACATATTTAGGGGGAATACAGTTCACTCTGGTTCTTAGGGGGAATTTGAATTATAAGTTTGTCATCATCAAAAAGGGAGAAATTGATAGGTTATATGTGTATCCCTGTTATGTTTTGATGATCTAACAAAATTATTGTCAAGAACTAGATAAGGAACCTGATACACATCCTCAAGAACCTAAAGATCAACAAATCTCTAGTTGGGGACACGGTTCAACTCTTTGGAGTTGAAGGAACAACAGAGGGAACATATAGCTACTAGTCCCCGAGGTGACTGTACAAGTCAACTCTTCACAGCTGTAAAGTTGCTTCCTGCACACGCTACAGTGCAGAAATAGTGCAACAGTCAACTTTATGGGGAACAACATAACCAAGAACCAATTCTATGTATTGAAGTTATTACATGTCCTTAGTTGTGTTGTAACTTTGTTAGAGGCACTCTACTTGTAATTCCTACATAGCTTAATTAGAAGCATTGTGTAGGAAATCCTTGTAAATAATAAACCCTTGTGTTTGTGTCTTGGCTAGAGTTAGTCAAGTTGTAAAGTCTTTGTAATAGAGTTATTACACAGCGTCTTGAAATACAGTGTTACAAGTTAGTGAGGGATTAAGAGGTTAATTCCTTGGTTTAAAGTCTTTGTAATAGAGTTATTACAAAGTGGCTTGTAATGGAGTGTTACAAGTTAGTGAGGGATTGAGAGATTAATTCCTAGGTTACAATAGGTTGTAATCTAAAGCTGTTCAATAGTGAAGTTGATATCCTACAAGGGTAGGTCGTGATTTTTGATCGCGTGAGCTGGGAGTTTTTCACGTAAAACTCCATTGTTCCATTTACTTACTACAGTGTATGTGTGTTCTGTGGGAACTAATAGAGAACCCAATTCTCTATATAGTTTGGTAGACCCTTAAATTCTATCAACCGTCTTGCCTCAAAAAAGGAGGCTGCCCGAGCTCAACTGTCCTCGAAAATCGAGGAGTTCCAATCTCGGCCGGGTTCACCAACCTCCGATCGAGAGAAGCTAGTCACTGAACATGCAGTGGTCGAATTTGAGGCTGAAACGGCCAAGGCCAGTGCCGAGGCAATTGTGATCGTCTACCGATCTGATGCTGAAGCCGCTGAGCAAAGGAAGTTTCTGAAGTTGCTCAGGTTTGAGCATATTGGGTTGCCGAGCATGCCAAATGCCAGTCTCGAAGGGAGACTCTTGAGGAGATCCATGCTCGTGGCTTCGATCTTACTGCCGAGATCGAGAACGCGAAGGAACTTGAAGCTGAAGCCAAAACGTTGGCCTCTCCCGATGATGACGATTCCGGGAGCATGAGCGGGCTCGAGAGTGGAGAAGATGTCGAGGGTGAAGATGTTGCTCCTGGAGAAGACTAGCCCCTTAGGATATGTGTTTTTCCTATGCTTATTTTTTCATTTTTTGTATGGAATTCCGATCGGGACATGCTGCCCTTGTAAATAAACTTTTGACATATATATATATATAAATTCTTCCTTTTTGTCTTGTGCAATTTTGTTCCATTTATGCCTTGTGAAATTTTATTCTAAGGTCCAGGGTTTAGGCGACATTGAGGTAGCATAGCTTTTACGATCGAGTGAGAGCCTGCTCGAACTCGAGGTGAGGTAACCCTTAGGTTTTTGTTTGAGCGAGGATGGTTTCTTGAGCTCAAAGCAAAAAAGTAGCCCTTGGGCTTTCATATTAGGCCGATATGGCCTTTGTAAAAAGAAATGTTTATGGATTTCTCCCCTTTTTTGGCTTGGAAAAGTTTTTCATCATTTGTATATGTAAAATTTGTAATGCACATGAAATAGGGATTTTTTTGAGAGTTCGAACAGTTTTGTAATCATTAAAGTTTTCAAGGCTTGATATTATCGAAACCTTTTATGATTTTGCCGAGGGTAGCCTTTTTAACCGGTTTATGAACAAATTTGAAGGCTTGTTTTATTACGGGATTCGGACGTCTACGAACCGTGTTAATTTGTCCGTAGCCTCTTTAATTCAGGATTTTCCTCTTATTTTCCCAATTCACTTCGAGCTTGTCCAAAGTGTCACTCCCCGAGTGTGGCGGCCGTGGCCTATGTTGCCTTTAAAGTCTTATGATCTTGAAGTTTTAATAGTTTGATCTCGTCTATTTTTCAGACGGCAGTCCCCGAGCGTGGGGGTAGTTGAACAACAGTTATGGTCGGCCCTTGAGCCTGTTTACACAATAGATCGAGAATACGAAATTGTAAAGTAGAAAATTTTTCCAAGGCATGAGATATCGGCAAGGAAAAATACTTCTCTTAATAAATGATTATACATGCGTACATGTTTGCTGCCAGGGCTCGAGCAACCTATACATGCACGGTTCATTTGACCATTTGGCCCTTACAAAATTTACCTATCGAGACCCGCTATCACGAAGTAATTTCCTTGCAACAAAGTTGACATTCAAGGGCAATGCCTCCCAAATATTTGAGGTCGATTGTATAGAAGTCTTGGATACTGTTGAATTTTTCTAAGTTAGAAAGATCAATGGTTGCCTCATTAAAAACCTCGCGGAAAAAACAATTTGGGACAAAACCGGTCTAAGAAAAAAAAGAGTACAACGCATGCTTTCAGACCTAAAGACTTCGTGCTGAAGAATCCATCACCGTCCTGATCGAATAGCTACAATGGTTAGTTTAAAATATAAATGAAAATGGAAGGGTCGTACCTTAGCAGTAGTATCGTTTTAGGAGCGATACGTTCTAATTGTTTGGTATTTTCTTGTCATTCATCGTACCGAGCTCGTAGGATCCTTTTCCCATGATGTCGAGGCTCTGATACGGTCCCTCCCAGTTTGGACCGAGTTTTCATTCATTCGGATTTCGGGTGTTGAGGGTGACTTTTCTTAGCACCAAGTCCCCGATGTTAAAATGTCGAGGATTGGCTTTTTGATTGTTGTACCTTTCGATACGCTATTTTTGTGCGGCCAATCGAACGAGGGCAGCTTCACGTCTTTTGTGCAACAACTCTAGGCTCGTATTCATGGCCTCGTGATTCGATTATTCTGTTGCATATTGGAACCTGAGGCTAGGTTCCCCGACCTCGAACAGGATAAGAGCTTCGGCACCATAGACTAAAGAGAAAGGCGTTGCCCCCGTACTAGACTTCCATGTTGTGCGGTACGCCCAAAGAACCTTGGGTAGTATCTCTCTCCACTTTCCTTTAGCATCAGTCAATCTCTTATTAAGATTTTGAATAATGGTTTTATTGGTCGATTCGGCTTGTCCGTTCCCGCTAGGATGATAAGGTGTCGATAAAATACTTTTGATCTTGTGATCCTCGAGAAATTTAATCACTTTGCTTCCGTTGAATTGCTTTCCATTATCACACACAATCTCGGCAGGCATCCCAAATTGACATATAATGTGGTCTCAAATGATGTCTATGACTTCATTTTATCTGACTGTCTCAAAAGCCTATGCTTCAACCAATTTAGAAAAATAGTCAGCCATAAATAAAATAACTGAGCTTTACCTGAGGCCGATGGGAGAGGGATGACGATGTCCATTCCCCATTTCATGAATGACCATGGGATAAGACTGAGTGTAGATGCTCCTCGGGCTGGTGAATCATTGCGCATACCTTTGACATTTGTCGTACTTTTGAACGAACTCCTTTGTATCCTTCTCCATATCGATCCAGTAGTACCCTGATCTGATAACTTTATGAACCAATGATTCGGCACCAGAATGATTTCCACAAGTGCCTTCGTGAACTTCCCTCAGTACATAGTCGGTATCTCTCCGTCCCAGACATATTGCCAATGGTACATCGAACATCCTTCTAAATAGTGTTCCGTCTTCGGACAAAGTGAACCGTGCTGGCTTTGTACATAGAGCTCTCGACTCCTTTGGATCTGATGGAAACTTCCCGTTCTTTAGGTATTTTATGTACTTGTTTCTCCAATCCCAGGTTAGAATTGTAGAGTTTATTTTGGTGTGGCCTTTTTAGATCACTTATCTCGTGAGTTGTACGAAAGTACTCGAGTTAAGTTCGTCGTCATCGATCGATGACCCTAAGTTTTCAAGAGCGTTGTCCTCACTGTTCTGCTCTCGAGGTACATGTTGCAAGGTCAATTTTTTAAATCGATGTAGATTTACCTGTAGTTTATCCAAGTACCTCTGCATTCGGTCTTCTCAGACTTAGAAAGTCCTGTTAACTTGGTTTACCACGAGGAGGGAGTCACATTTGTCCTCGATAACCTCTGCTCCCAAACTTTTAACCAACTCGAGACTTGCAATCATAGCCTCATACTCGACCTCATTGTTAGTTAAATTTTGAAGTCCTGATAGATTGTATAATAATATTACCCGTGGGTGGTTTTAGAACGATACCCAACCCGGAGGCCTTCGCGTTCGAAGTGCCGTCCGTGAAGAGGGTCCATACCCTCGATGATGTACCCGAATTTAATAACAGTTCTCTTTCAACCTCGAGTACAAGGGCTAGCGTGAAGTCGGCCATGAAGTCTACCAAGATTTGAGACTTGATGCCCGTACGGGGTCGATACTCGATATTGTACCCACTGCTCTCAACGGCCCATTTGGCCAATCGACCCGAAAGCTCGGGTCTGAAAAATATTGTGAAGAGGATAGGTAGTTACAACACATATTGGATGACATTGGAAATACGGTTTTAATTTCCTAGAGACGCTTATTTAACCAAGCGCTAATTTTTCTAAGTATGGATATCTGGTTTCGGCCTCACCTAAGGTCCGACTAACATAATAAATAAGGAATTGCGTACCTTGTTCTTCTCGGACTAGGACTTCACTTACCGCTATTTTTGAGACTTCCAATTAGAAGTAGAGTTTCTTGTCCGCTTTCGAGGTGTGAAGCTGTAAGACCCCGGAAAATTTTGCTAAGCAATATAGGATTCGGGGTGCCAGGTAGACTAATTATAATATTTTATGTACTTTAAATATGATGTAAATGAATTGGATATGGTGAATAAGTGTATGAGTCATATAATAAGTAAGGTAGGGTCCAAGGAGAGGCCTAAGTCCAAGCCAAGTGGGAAAATTTCATAATAAGCTAAAATTCCAAAGGTACTTGCACTAGTCCACACTTTGAACGAACATATCTAACTATTTCCAACGCTTCAAACCGTTCTTCATTGGGACATTTCTACACAAAGTTATGGTCAAATTACCGAAGGCTGGAAAAATGCGATCCTGTGTCAAATCTGCGATCGCATTTCATGTCGCATGTTGACTCTGTGATCGCAGATCAGGTCGCAGACTGGGCACGTGTTGCCAAGTTTTGGGCAGCTATTTTGCGATCCACTATGCGACCCGCATGTTTGTTCTGCGATCCATTATGCGATCGCAGACCCTGTTTCGGAGGTTTATTTTTCCTATTTTTATAACCCGACCCCATTTTCATAAATAGGTTTAGGGGCTTCATTTGGGGTCATTTTCTACTGATTTTAGAGAGAGATGAGAGCATATAGAGAGAGAAATATGGGGCCCAACTTCATAATCACCCAAATCTTGCTCAAGCCTTCAAGAATCGAGGAAGATAACCTTAGATTGTCCTCCATCCGGGTAAGTCCTACTTCAAAAATTTCATTCAAGAGGGTAAGGGTTCAAATATATGGTGGGGGTTAGAAATAGGCCGTGCATGCGGGAATAATTTGTAGTATGTGTTATCAAAGAACTAATTTGGGTAGTTCATGCTAAAAATTGGGTGAAGGAAGAAGAGATTGCCATTTCTAAACCTTGTAATCTACTTCACATGCTAGGTGTTTGATGAAATTCATAGGAGAGTTATACCATGGGTAATCTTCCTAATTATTAATCAATTTATGCTATCTCCTTATAGATTGTTATGGCTAGAGGTGTTGGTGTATTGTATAAACCTAAGGAAAATCTCTTTGAGGTATGTATGGCTAACTTTAACCTTCGTAGAATCCTCTTGTTGGGTTCGAATATGTGGTATGTGCACCTTATTTGGAAATGTGTGATTTGTCTGTTCAAACGTGCTAAGATGTGAGACTTTATTCGTTGATTCTTCCTGGTTGATTGTCATGCTACTGTGTTGTATGAAATTGTAAAAAAAAAGGTGATTGATGGGAGAATGAACGAAAGATTGATAATGTGCTCAAATGTGGGAATGTGTGAAATAGTTGAAAGCCATACGTTGAAAAAAATGAAAGGAGTATTGTGAAATAATGTAACTGAATTAAGAAAATGTGGCAGTATCGTGTTCATGTAATTTTCTACTTGATAAATGTTATGGGGCCTTAGGCCCAATTAAATGAGCTGTTAATATGAAATTGTATTCCTTGAAAGGATAATTCTTGTGAAGTAATTGTTTGTGGTTGCTGTTATGAAATATGATTGTCAGGAGGGATCGGGTTTCACGCCGCAACACAAAACAATAAGCTTCATGAGGCGTGAGGTAATAAGGGTGGCCGAGGTAATAAGGGTGGCCGAGGTAA